>BEXV01000340.1:12621-24333 GCA_003118195.1 Hemicentrotus pulcherrimus | reverse complement strand
AGAGAGGCTGTGTGTCGGGGCGACATGGCATACGTGATTGCGATCCCTGATCTGCTTTTGTCTTCTTAAACCTGAACTATCTCTGGAAAGATCAAATCACATTCCACGGGAAAAGAAAATCTGTGGTTCTGACTCTGACTTTTAAGTATTTTCCTTTATTATCAATATCAATATCAAATACCATCACAATCTTTTAACAGATCACATACAATTCCAAAAGTTTCCATAAACATTTATCAGTAAATCAATTCCTTGTAACATCACTGAAGTGCATTCTGTTTGATGATGTAAGAAGTGGCTTCAAAAATATTTAGACTAAAGGACATAGACTTCAGAGATGATTTACTCTTGGGAACATCAAACAGGGATATATGTAACACGTCAAACATTATCAGCATCTCAATCTAGCGTTGAGTAATCCCGAGCACACAAACCCCAGAGGCTCCCATTTTCTTGTGTACGGCGACGCGGTGACATTTCGACTTGGCGCGCGGCGAGTGAAACCATGGTGAAACCGTCAAAAACATCCCTATGCACCCTTGTCGTCTGGTCAAAATCTACATGACTTGGGTCATTATCCTGCTCATGAGAGAGAGAATGAATTAGATATCCGAACAAACACTTTAACACCCACCCCATTTTCTTCTCTCTGCTACCATACCCCCCCTGGCGGATAACCTACTTGAAGTGGTGATGCATCGGTATGACATCTGCCAGCACTATTTGGATTCCATATTTTTATCCTCGTCCCATCTCTTGTAGATAAGTGCTCAATTCTTCGCTAGTCTAGACTATTTCGAGAGGAATTCCAATTTTCAACAAAATTAATTTCCTTGTTTAATTTTTCTTTTAGCATCTTCTACTACATATAATGCACTATTGAGTGGCAAGTCTACACTTTTTCTTTCTTTTTGTTAAACGTTCGTCTGTCCAGACAATTTCAACAAGACTAAACATTTTCAACCAATGTCAGTTTTGCGAGCTGTAATATCATTTAATATAATCTCCTACACAGTAAGATGTACTATTTCGTTTCGTTCTTTTCGTTAATTTTGTTTTTTTCTTTTGGGGGATATTTCTTCTGTTTAGGCAATTCTAGGAGAATTCCAATTTGTAACTAATTTTAATTCCATGCGCTTGAATATTCTTAACAATACAGTCTCCAGCTTAGGTGCACCATGAGTTATTTGTTCCACATTTCTGTATATGTACGTGTATGTAATGTTTTGGCGGATAACAAGTCATGTCAGTACTGTATATGGCGCCGCGATAGAGTGCATCATGCATATGTCCCGTTTCGCTTTAAAATTTCATTTTTAAAAATTTTATGATGATGACGTCCAGTGTCACACATATCATATTTATGCGTCTTATAACTCAAAGCTCTGTCATTTAGCGGCCTTTGTTGCGCGCAGTCATAACTATCTCTGAACGAGCCTTAGACGCTTAACTGACCTTAACTCAGCACTTACATGTTAAATTATAAATATAGTGAATAGTCATATAGTCATTAGTATTTTTAAACCCATGCCAAGACGTCGTGTGTCTGGATAATTGGTTTGAAAGAGTAATTTGAAGAAATTTTCATGCAACATTCAAGAAATCTTTTAGGACTCATTTCAGACAATAAAGGATAAATGTTCAAGATGGTCAATGCTATGTGATGAATACTTTTTTGTAAATCGAAAGGCTAAAGTAACGGTTTTATTTGTTTTAAAGTCTGGGCACACAACCCTCCCATCAAACTGGTCAACTATGAATTTAAAGTTGAGTGAGATTTAATCGACGCGAATGCTGTTATCACTTTTAACAGTATCATTTATAACAGTGATAATCAAAATGTAGGTTTATAAAATAGCGCTGAATGCTTAAAGTAGAACTGTTATTAATCGGGTCATCCGGTTAAATTGTTTTTCTCGTGGTGTATCCTTTGCCTAGCCATGCTTGATCTTTGAGCATGGTTTGTGCTTGTAAGCGATGGTATTTCCGAGAAAGTCGGATGCCACTTTGTTTATGGAAAATGTTTTTTTATTTATTGATTTTATTAGAAGTAATGAAATTATTTACAGCTTTCCCTTCTTACCATATCATATAATACAATGAAATCAACCGATATGAAAAGAGGGCCATACATACGATGTAATAAGCAAAGTGCATGCTGCTAAACGAAAAGGTCATCTCACAAAATTGTTTTTGCTATATGTTTAGCATTTCACTTACTTTTTTAAAAACCCATTTTCAGCTTGATCAATGTTTTACCCTATACCATATTTACATTATGTTTACATTATGTTTATATTATGTTTGTCGCTTTCTGTTTACGATTTTTTTCTTCAATAATGCGTGTGTATGTTTTCAAATTACAGTTAACACAATTGATAAAAATGAAAATAAATTTGAAACCCAACATTCCTGCCAAAAAGGAAGAAGATTTAAACATATAGATGGATAGGATATAACCCAACACTTAACCCCTTGAATTCTGTGATTCCAATAGGCTTAATACAGGAGCCACCCGGCATATATTATAAATCTGTTGTTGTTGTGATTGTTGCAGAGAATCTTAATTCGGCTCATAGAAATTTGCAGCACTTATTGTCTGCGTGATTTGCCTGCGGATTTTGACACTTCTAGTTGGCTTAAGACTTTGACTATTTCATCAATACGATCTCATTTTAGTTTTCTTATTCGGGTATTGCTATCGACATGAAGTAATGTATGCTAAGTACAATGATTGGGACTATGAAGCTAGCTGACTATTTTGATATGAGAATCATCTTCATGCATCGAAGAGGAATAATTGTGAAATACAGAGAAATGCAGCCGGATTGGATTGAGTAACTGTGTGTTCGGCCTTCATGTGTTAAATGCTAAGAATCCCCTTATATATATTTATATGTTAAGATAATGCAAGTTACTGAATGAAAGTTGAATGAGAGAGATATTGAAAATGACAGCTGAGATACTGACTGCACACTCTGCGTTAAGTTTTAGGCGATGAACCATTAACCATTATCATTATATTTAAAGGAAAAGTCTACACCAAAGGTCTTGATCGTTCTCCAACTTTTGGCGGTTTTAATAATGCTTATTTTGTAATATTCTATCAAGTCTTGCTTATATTTCATATGAAAAAAGGTGTAGAATAATTGATCGATTAATTACTTAATATTATAATCCTTATTCAGTTTTAAAAGATTTCACTCCTAAAAAGTTTCAAATGTTTGATATTAACAAATAAGAGGTAAAATGCCTCAAAAGCTGTTGGGTATTAACTTATAAAAGGAAAATCTAACCCTTGTAATAAATTGATTTGTATGAAAGCAGAACAATAACAGATACTGAATGGCAAAGGTTTAAATAATCGGACAATAGTGGGGAAGTTATATATGTTTGAAATATGAGATCACTAATTCTGTGCGAATCTTAAATTGTTTGCTTGGTCAGACGATTATGACGTAGGACGTGGATCACTCTCCCACTTGCCGTGTACAAAATTATTCCTAATTTCTGTTTTTCTTGTAATTTCCTTCTTTGGGTGCTACTCAAAATATATTATAGATGGCACATTATTATTAGTACTATAAAAAAATAGACCCTCCTGAGCTATGATTTCTTTTTTCAAATTAAATTTTAATCATAATTGTATGTTGGAACAGATGACAGTACCGCTTCAGCCGATTTGAACTGCCCATACGTATAGCGATTACAACTTTCTAAATTTATAACTTTCTTATATTTAGTCAGGTTTATGTGATACTCTCATTAGTTTGCTTCTCTGATTCCTCTTCTGCCTTTCAGAGTAGTTCATATTGCTCCGGTTGTCTCATTTTCGCTCGCTGGACGTATATAGCAGACGGGAATCGGCGGATTAGACGACACTTGGTAGTGAATTTTTATGTGAGATTGCTTTGCTAAATATACAATACAAGAACATTTTACATACCTTTAAAATATCATTGATATCTGATGATTTTGTCCCGTGTCATTAAAATAAACCTGCCAAACTACATAATACAATGATACATAATACAATGTACAATGAAATACTTGACTTAAAGAAGGTGAGTTTGATGTGGTGCACAATTGCACCCCTCTGTAAATAATCGAATAGTCCATGGCGATCATAAATTATATTCATGTTTTTGCTTACCTCGGCAAAATGCTTGCCTATAATAAATGGAAAAATTACGGTGGGGGTTTGGCTGAAATGGACATAATGAACAGATCAGAACTGATCTATGATAATTCATGCTTGTTATCCTTCGTGTGCTTGACCTATGATCTAACAATCGCGTGGAAAATTTTGACTTGTTTCACATGTGTTGTATAGGCAATGGCGAGCTAGCGACCTATTTTGGCCAAATTACGGTGGGTGAACTTTCAAAAATCAATGGGACACGAGGGTTCCAATTAAAGAGCTAGTGTCAACGTACGTCGGGGTGAATGTGCTTTTCGTTTAAACAAAAAATGAATTTTAAACGATTTGGGGGGTAACATCAGTAGGCTAACATTTGTGGATGTTTGACTCTGACGATAGGGGGTGTTGTACAATGGGACTATTCGGAGCCATATGGTCTCTTTGGGTTTGATTTCCTTTTAACTATGGGCAGTTTTTGTTTATGCCCGATTAGGTAATAAGATGTCGAGCTTCCGTTTTTTTTTTAAACAGCGGGTGAGTGAGTATAAATTATTATCCGAAATGGTGTGGAAGAAATATTTATCTCACCAAAGTCTCAACTTTATACTACAAATGTTAGTTTACAATATCCTAAGTGGGGAGTGGGGGTATTTGCTTGATAAAATGTTCGAATCATGGTTAAATTAAAAGAATTTGAGGGAAGAGAATAGGCCTAAAGGTCGAAATGTATAGTTACATATGTCTATTGTCCATCAAAACAAAATTCAGATTGGCCAATTAATGCTTGTCAAAAATACAGAAAATTGTGGTGATATCAGGTATTTCATTTCACTAATACCATGGCAATCGAGCTATTCGTTGAACTTATAGTTACTCAAAAATATAAATGTTTCACGTACAAACATACACGCAAAAACGCATACACTAACACCCTCACACATATATTAAATCACACAAAAAATGAAATTCGTTCTACACCATTCGTTTATATTATTCAATCTTCATCTAGCTTAGACTATATTTCACTGAGCGAGCGCCGCCTGTTGACATATCTTGATTACAGGTTTTTGTTTTGCCACGCGACGCCTATATTGTCACATCTCCTTAAGATAAAAGAATATAACAGAATAAATTGCACAACCTCAAACAGTGCTTTTCAAAACTAAAACCCCGTTAGTCGTGTCATTACAAAAATACGGCAAGTTTATTTCTTTTAAAAGCTAAAGACTATGAACAAATTCGATTCTCCTTATTGTGTGATCATCCTCTACCCCTATCATCCATAGCATAAGTTAAAGGCATACACACTTGTTGTACATGCATTATTTCATGAATCCTTTAAACGATAATTATGATAAAAATATATATCAATAACATTGTATAACTGCGATCGTTCGGAATTATTTTTCAACATATACAATATTTTCTGAATTTACGCATTCATTACCATCAACCCTAAACTTCCTTATAAAATTGCTGCATTATTTGTTCGTTTGGGTGAATGACAATTCATGTTCGTGTGAATAACGTAATTGCATTTTGATTCTCTAAATAGAAGCTTTCATCATTTATCAGGATCCTAATTTGATTGAGTGTTTTATTGAAATTCCATGATCTCCAACTCGACAACCCTTATTTGCTTTTAACTCCATTTTGTTTATTCTCTTTTTTTTTCTTTCTTTCTTTTTCTTATCTTTTTCCTTTTCTTTTTCTTTTTCTTTTTCTTCTTCTTCTTCCACATCTTCTTCCTATCAATATCTATTGAGAAACATATTTCAAGATATCATAAGTACATTTCCAGAGTATGATTCTTAAATAGGAACTTATGGCTGCACTTTTAGATCTTGCTCATGACACGAAGATAGATTATGCTTTATCCCCCGTCAATGTCGGGGGATAATACGGTGTAATTCAACTCTCATATTCCCGTCTAAATTGCTGGCTCTCGGCATCCCTTTGACGCCCGAAAATCATGATTGGTAATGACTTGCAGACCAGGTCAGTCAAACACAGTCTTTCTTTTTTTCTCTGCCTCCTCTCTGTTTCCGATGAGTTGGCGGGGATAAAGATGCCCCTTTCGCACAAAGCGGTTTGAGATGAAATATGAGATCCTAGGTTGATTATCCTCCTGTCGAACGGAAGATCATGATAGGATCAAGGCGATAATCACATGCAAATACCTTCGGCAGCTTCCGAAATGATTTAGAGGCACACGAGGCAGAAGTGTGACTGACATATACCTCAGTGGGTAACTTTTGTTGTGGAAAGATTTTCGTCGTGTTTTAGCTCTAAGCATAGCATTATCGACCAATATGATTAGAGATATGGATTTCATTTCTTATTTGATGTCTTAAGACAGAGGTTAATAGCTCCCAAAACTAATAACGAAATGCGTCATCAGTTTGGGGGAATTTTCCCTTTGAGAAATAAAAAAAAAAAAAGAAGACAATCAGCGGAGGATTGTCATAGTAATTATTTAGCCTAGCCATTTAACAATGGCTCTAAAAAACTTAATTCATACCTTTAAGTATAACCCCGGCGAGGTCAGACCACAGCTTCTTATTATTTCATTGTATATTACTGTCTCGTCTTCTGTCGGGAACTTGTACCTTGTGCCCTCCTCCCTGATTTAGAATCATCAATTGATCTAGATAACTTCCTATCTTATTAATCCCAAAAGTGATGCGCATGTCGGCCGAAAGACGGGTGACTGAATAAAAATTCGGGAACGTAATTTCCTCGCAGGTGTACCAACGCAAGAACCAAGGACGTCCCGTGTGAAACGAACCAGATAAGGAATTATCATTACACTCTGGCGAAGGGGGTAATGGAGAAGTGGAGAGGGGGATGTGACACGCCCTTTTCGAATGTTGTAGACAATTCTAGACTCCTTGCTTTGGTGAATTTGATGATTTGTGTTATTTTCTTTGGCTTATCAAAAAGAATAGAGCAATTCCAGAAAAAACGAGCCCCCAAACACCTCCTCCTACCCCTTCATGTTTTAGTGACACCCCAGCCCCACACTTTGGTCAAGAATTAATACCGACAAATCAATAACGAAAAGTAAACATTTTTGGTGCGTTTATGTTTTTTTTTCTTCTCGATTAAGGACTTTAATATCCAACTATTGAAAGTGTTTTCCACATTACATTCTGGTAAAATGAACGTTTCGTGTTTTTCTCTCCAAATAAGTTCATATCTCATGTAGATCACAAGTAATGTGGCAGCCTTTCATAAATTATTAGATATTAGGTTTATTTTTTTAGAATTTTCCTTAAGAAATCCTACTATACCCTTTTCTTGGATCCCATTCACCTCATTTCTCTGTCATTTCTTCACAACCTTTAGCCATCCATTTACTTCACTCTCTCGCCCTTTCTCATTCTCTCTCTCGCCCTTTCTCGTTCTCTCTTTCGTTGTTTCTCTTGGGGTAACTTGTCCTCTTAATATTTATTCTCTCCTCTTTTATTCTTGTCTTGTGTGATTTCAGCGAGAGTATTTTTTTATTTGAATTCCGTGCCCTCTAGAATGATCTATTATTTGATCTCCCGTCGTGTAAGACTGTCCTTTATAATACACCCAACATAACAAAATTAATATCGGAAAGCGCGTTGTAATAGGGCTACTCCAACTGCGTGTAAGCTTCTAAGTGTTATAGCCACGAGCGTGAATCCATTTTTCATGTTTTTAGCGAAGTGGGAATTGATATGTTATGCCTTCCCTTTAGGAGTGCTTGAAAACATTTCGACTATTTTTGTAGAACTCAGATATCACTGAAAAGCTGAGGATAGTATGTGATAATTCTGCCTCCCCCCTCTTCCAACTAGCATAAATGGTTGACGTCATTCATTACGTCAATTCGATTGAACGAAGATTTCACGACAGCATTTTGTAGGAAATCCGGGTTATTTGAGAATGTTTCAGCATGACGGCTTGTTTAGATATGAAACCCCTGGTGGCTTTGTTTATGATTACGTAAGGTTTACATTCATGAATATTATAACATGACGCTCTGTAAACACCCGCATTACCTTTCTTGCGCGTATTAATTCGTATACAAGAAGGAATAAACAAGAAAATACGGCGTTGTGTTTCTTCCCCCGAGGTTCAGCACGTCATATATCTCTACGAGCCTTAATCGTGACATTATTAACCACATTTTGCACCAGTTTAAGGACGAAGATTTCTTCATTTTATCTCAATATCTTTTAATCTTTTCATGGTCCACGCTATCACTCCCCTGTAAAGTTAATTCTGTCGGTTAAGACAACAAAGCCCTTATCTTGGAGCAGTAAATAGGCATACTCAACAATCTAGGATGCATTTAAAATTTATACTGAATATTTTTTATATCATTAAATACTTCTGGAGCGAATACCGGAATAAAATTTCTACCCTTACACTTTCCATAGTCATGACCATGTATAGTGATTTAGCACCACGTAGATCTTATCATAGTTCAGTGAATGGGGCATGCAATACATTTTTTAATTAAGATAATTGTCAATCTTTATATTCATAAAAAAGCATGGGCTGTCCTTTCCTTTCCCATAATAAGGATGATGTCTAGTGTTTAAAACAATGTATCGTATATAGGTCGAGGTACAGTGAATGAGGGGGGGGTGGATGGACCACATTCTTGCATGCACATGAGATTTAGACTGAAGACATTTTCCTAAGTTTCTGGAGCGCATACCGGAAATAATGGTGTACCCTTCCCTTCCCTATATTCATAATGATGCCTAGTATTATAAAACCATGTAGTTCGCATCATAGTTCATTGAATGGGGGNGGGGGGGGGCAGGCAAAAAATAGTCTATGCATTTAACCCGAATGTCAAGATTTGCGTGCAAAGTGCCCCTCTGGGGGCACTTTAGAGTCAAAGTACACTCTGAATTAACGTAAACCAGGTCAGTTGAAAATGCTTCATACCTGAGGAACTGTTATTGATTTGATTAGCGATCGTGTTGTGTACACCTCAGTGTGAAGGGCGAGAGCCATGTTGTCTTAAATTTGATTGTCAAGTTCGGGTCATTGCGCAAAGGAGTCATCCTGGCATTATGAGGAGAGGTTCAATCACCTTGGACGCTTTAGGGAAAGCACATTCGATCACAATGGACGGATCTAGAGGGTATTCCTTGTAAACACTTTTCTATTTTTTGCTAAAGAAATAATAGACCCTTTTGTCGCGATCTTAGCAGTAAGATTTCCGTTTCTTGGAGAAGCCTTGATCATGCTTTATCTAAAAATAATATGACAGGTTTCAAAACATTTCGAAACCAGGCAGCTAATTTGAAAAAAGTCATATCATCTTGCGAAGAGTTCGATCATATCAATAATCATCACGTCCAGAATAATTTCACGGTCAATTAGGATTTTCCATGGCCCAGGCTCCTTGACGCTTTCAAAATCTTTGTTTTTTTAAGAAAACATTTCTCTAAGAGTGTTTTAATCACACATGCAGACGTTTCCCCGGTGGTCAGTCATTATCAACGTGTTTGCATTCAATCCGAGTGGATTACCATCACTACTATAGAACGGTCTCGTTGAGCCTCAACTCACCGACACTCATCGACAGCAAATCGCCCCGTCGGTGTTTAGTGTCCAATTACCACGGCGTCTATAGATATAGGATGTCATGGGCGTCGGAGCTACCAGGGGAGGGATGAGGGCTATCCACTTGCCACCGGATCGCCGGTGATGGCTGGAGGTGTGAAGGATGGTAAGAGGGGGAGGGGCAGTGT
Organism: Hemicentrotus pulcherrimus; assembly: GCA_003118195.1. Taxonomy (NCBI): domain Eukaryota; kingdom Metazoa; phylum Echinodermata; class Echinoidea; order Camarodonta; family Strongylocentrotidae; genus Hemicentrotus; species Hemicentrotus pulcherrimus. The sequence goes on along the minus strand of BEXV01000340.1, from coordinate 14,448 downwards.
TTGTGAGATGATGATAGTCTTACCCTTGATCGATCCGTCCTTTATATCGATGGCAGGGGATGGTAATGAAGGAGACTGGGAGGAGATTGCGTTTCAGAGGTTTTACATGTTTAGTTCCAACTAGAATAATTAAAGCTTCCAAGTTGTGTAAACGAGTAAAATAAATAAATTAAGTAAACTAACTGTAATTTTGAATACACAGGGAAGCTCCTCAGCATCAATGATGTTCTTCCCGAGGGCCCTTTGAAGTATTACTTTCCTGCAAGTGCCATGTACCAGTTTACCCCTGGGTGGAGAGTGGCAAATTTGGATTAATGTCTTGCTCAAGGACGTAAGTGCCTGTTGGGATTCGAACCCTAAAACCTTGGATTGAAAGTCAAGTATATGAACCACCATACCACGACACTTTCACACATCCTTGTCATGATTACCAGTTTGGTGATACATCATGTCCAATATGGTGATGAAGTACATTATGAACCACATCGTCAAATATTATGGTATAATTGAATAAGAAGAATACAAATTGACGAGGTCGTGATGAAAACCCTTCATTCGGGTGTAACACCTTGTTAACAGAAACCTAACTAGTTCAGATGTTTGAACTATTATGTCAATTACTGCATGGATTATTTTACAACAGTCAGAAGCTGAAAAGCTTCATTACAAATATTTACCACACAAACTAATCGAAACGTTAAACAATTCATCTATCTTTAAAAAAGGAACGACGATCTAGCTATGAAAACGGAGTGTTATTTTATCAAGTCATACTGTCATGGCTATCGTTCGTATGCGATGTGAAAACTGTTTTTATAAGAAAGGTTGTTTCATTTACATTGCACGCCTCCCGGTGACAAATGTTATTCTTTTTTCACACGAATGTACGGTGTTCAGTTACTCGGACGTCATTACTTCTGCCAGCCCTAAGGAGAAGAGACGCAGTGAGCATAAACACTGTCATGCTATGTATCCCCAGGGGTGGTGAATATGACTTGCAGGTAATGTTTCCACGCTGGGGTCCGTATACTGATTGAAATTATCTTGTTCCATGACCCGAATGTTACAGTAGATATTGATGATATGTTGTATAACAGTGTCTCCCCATGTATACGCCCTATTAACTGGTATGTGAACGTGTACAATCAAACCTTGGAAAATAGTTCAAACCCTCGATATGTAAATCATTCAAAAGACTAACGCACACTCACAACAATATACTCACACCCACATACTACTGGTAATGCGACTGTATTGTAAAACAATAATTGTAGTAATGATAATATTGCGTTCTTGTATGGCGTATATAATATCATGGCATAACGGTTCTATAAGCCTTAAAAGGACTTTGAATATTGTTACAAGATCTTTAGCTCCGGCAACCATAACGCTCAGATATACTCCGTGAAGTCACATGAGAAGTTTGACTATGTAGTTAATAAGTGTGAAATGTGTGCAAAACTGCACAATATAATGAGAACTACTTACCCTTAGACAATCAGGGATGTCAATTCCATATGGTAACTTTTCTGAGTAAGATCCATCCAAATCACAGATGAAGGTTCCATCAAACATATTCAATTTGCATCCACACTGCTCATTTCTTGATCATCAGTATTTTGTATAAAAAGTTCACGTTGTGCCGTCACATGTTCCACAAACACATTCTGGCGCCAAACATTAATGAGAGTCATCATGTTATCGCTCAAATGGTTCATTGTCTACCGTGCTTGCAATACAAGTCAAGCATGACAAATCTTGGAACGTATATGAACCAAGAGGCTTTATCACGATCATACTCGCAAGGGGGGGGGGGGGGGGGGTCCC
>BEXV01000339.1:237686-253768 GCA_003118195.1 Hemicentrotus pulcherrimus | reverse complement strand
GGGGGGGGGGAGGGGGAAAATGGGGTCTTGTTGTTTTTGCAGTTGTTGTTACTGTTCTTCAATAATTTTAATGGGATCGCGCTCCGACGTACTCGAAACAAAATAGGTTGTCATTCATCATAATCATAACATAATCACCTAAAACCAGACTTTACCCTATCTGCACAATTCATAGAAAGATAAAAGCAATTTGCAAGATATTACGGAATACAAAAGAAGATGTGGTGAAGTTAAATGTCACAGACAGAAATATGATTATTAAAGAATATTGTCTCTCTCTCTCGTTCTCTCAACACCATTTTCCATCTTCATCTCTTGTGCTATTTTCTAAAAAGAGGCTTTCTCCGATGACCAGACATTTTGAGATACTTTCTTGCATAGATAAAAAGCAGTTATAAGCAAAGAATTGAGAACTAATTTATGCAACCAACTATCATGAAAATCAAAAAGCTGTACTAAATAGTAAAACTCCGACACTCTATAGCACGATAAGCAAATCATAGCCGACAACCTTGAATTGAAACAATGGGATGGACTATATCTAGACTAGCTATAATCTTCTCAATAATAGGCCGGCCCGGTACCCTGTATACATACGCATGAGTAACGTGAGCTGAGCGAACTAGATCGAGACTGTACTATATATACTATAAGCTTTTCAATAATAGGCCCATTAACGTGAATAAACGTCAATGACCATATAAGGCCAAGGCTCATGCATTGTACCCGCGCGTGCCGTGTACAAAAGATTATGTCCGGCTTACATAGTCCTAGCTGCGTAGACCCAGCGAAACCGAAGAACTATGAAAATAACGTAAACTGACTTGCATGTGTTCTATACGAATATCCTGAAAGAGGACTCGTGCGTTCTCTCATGCTAAACGTGTTTTACACGTTTTTTCCCCCCAGTGGGAAGGGGCCCGGACCCCCGGGCCCCCTTGGATCCGCCATCCGACTGAGTCATTACAAAATTTTTGGACCAAATTACAAAATTTTAAACCCCCGCCCCCTCCCCCCTATTTGAAAAAAAAACCTGCGTACGCCACTGGATATGACATGAACTTGTATAAAGATTGCAAAGCCGATTACACGTGGCCAGTTTTATTATACTTATTTTGCTTAAATTTGTCAAATTAGGAAGAGTATACAATTTTTGTTAATGATATAATTAACGTAACTTGATCAGTTCAGAATCAGCTGAAATATAAAAAAATAAATCTGTTAAGATTTTCGTCAATTCATAGCTATACAAATTTGGGGGAGGGTATGGAAGAGTGTTTAAAAATGTCACTTTAGAATTATTGTTATTATTACCATTAGTATTGTTATAATGCATTTTATAAAGATTTTCCCTAACTGATCATGACGCATCGTGAGTTCATTGATTACCAAAACAATGTCAAACTCTCCCGTCTGACTATTGCAAAGAACGGCATTAGAAGAAAAGACACGACGCAAAAAGAATACATTGAGTTTTATTGTAATACAATATGGGTTGTTTATTAGAACCGAGTCAATTTAGAGAGGAGAAAGAAAAAAAAGAGGCTTGTCTGACAAAATATAAATTCTTCCAAGCTCAGGCTGTGGCAATGTGCTACGCGTAGCGTGAATAACGGCGGGAGAGAATGATAATTTTTTTGTCCATTACGACGCTAGAATAACATCGCAACGTTGAAATTATAAAAATATGTTGATAATCATTTGAATTACAAACATAGACAAGTGTCCCAAAACAGTTTGCTGACTTTAACCGCATACATGTATTCATTCACTCATTCGCCATTTACTTTTTGTTGTTGGGGACAATCAAGCTCGCAATTAAACAACCATTCATCGTACAAAGTCATCTTTATTTCACACAGTCGTCGCAAAAATTAAAAGGTGGCATATTAAACCAACAACAGAAAAAAATGATAATTTATTCTGATCAAGATGAAAGAGTGTGTTGATTGCCCCCCCAAAACAAAAACGCTCCCACCAGACAAGTTCAGGCTGTGCTGTAGCAATGTACATCGCAAAGCTTGCACAATGATAGGAAAGATAATACCCCGCCCGGTACGACGCAAAACGGCGCGGGAAGAATAGATTGCGACGCGAGAACAATGACGAGGAGAGATAATCTTCCAGCGTCTGGTAGGGTGCAAAAGGGCGCAAGAAAAATAGAGCAGGTTTATACCAACAATAGACAGTTTCTATTCATATGCAAGCATCATGTGAGGGTAACTGTTGCGCCCCTTTGCGCCCCTATGCGCCTAAATGCGCCCCTTGAGACGCGACCTTTCTATTCATAGCGCCCTGACGCGTCCGTGCACGGTCGCAACTTTGGAAGGCTCCCCTTAGTAACACTCAATTTCCATTATATCATATTCAGGAAGTCTGCCCTCTTTAGTGGGAAATTTGTCAGGAAACTAGAGTATATTATGTTGCTCTTCTTTTTAGAATACGATTGTCATACCAGGAGTATACCATGAAAAAATTGTACATACTGGTACCAGTAACTACATGAATATAGTGTTGGTCTGAGCTTACAGTGTAAAGTTTTTTATTGACATTTGCAGTAAAGTTGTGAGGGTTATTTGATAGTTTGGTAATATTTTAGCACTTTTCTGAGGGATAGCATCTTCTTAAAACTATCAGTCACAGGGTCTGTATTACCCTAAAATAGCAATACCATTGCCATTTCTACACCACCCACGGTTCTACTACTTTTAACCAGTTCAGCGCAATAAAACGGGAACCTCCAATCGAAATGATCAAAGTAGTCAAAATTGTGTTAATTCATTCAATAGGATTGACTGTTTTTGATATCAGAGCACAATTGAATATTGAAATTTGATGTCGAAATCTACACATCAATTGGTTCTGACTGAAAATTGGCTTGATTTTGGATAATATTAAATATGAATTGTCATTTTTTGCTAAAAAGTGATCGAAATTGAACTTCTTTTTCTAGCATCAAGGCATATTTCTACATAGAATAGGTTCATCAAATCTCCTTTGCTGAAAACATATCAATTCCTTTCATAGCAAAAGCGCTCATCGCAATTTCTGTAAATTTGGCAGTTTAACACTACGAGTACCGCCTTGACCGGACTGTGCGGTATCTGTGCAGTTCTGTGTGTAGAGAGGTTGGGCCATATTCATTATTTCTTGGGGGTGCATAAATTGCTCTAATTATACGTAGATCATGTAGATCTAATACTATAAAGTCTAGAACCAAATATAACTAGGCTTAAGACAGAGTCCAAATCTACACAACCAGTGGCAGGTCCAGGATTGACCAGGAGGAGGGGGGGGGGGGAACCCACTTTTCCTTCCAAAATTCTCTGACAAGCAAAAAAAGCTCTTCGCTCGTACGCGCTGTGCTGCGTGTGTACATGTACTGTACTTACCGGTATGCATGTTCAGTTATATGTGTATGCATAGCATTACACATGTATGCATACACGGCTAGCTGGCACAAAACCCTGGGTCGAGCTTCTAAAATTTAACTTGAAGCATGATTTGACATGAGAATTGACGGGGCTAAAAATGAACTAATCAAAATGAGCTTTATATGTATGAAAAGCTTACGTATCATATGTCATTGTCTGGGATTGAGGATTTACAAATTTGACGCAAAACGCGTTGCTGCAAAGTTGAAGATTGGTATATTGAAAGGCAATCGAGCACAGTGCTACCGATCAATGGACATTATGTATGAGAAAGTAAAAAAAGTTTAATGGATTGTAAAGTTTTACGTCAAAATGATAGAGGTTTTTTTTCAAGTAAGGGCATGGTTTTAGCCTTTAAAACCATGGTCGCATGGTCACATGGTTGCGTGGTCGCATGGTCGTACGTTTTATGCTGCGCATAGATTCAATCAGTATAATTTTGGCCATTACAAGAAGTGGGCTATTGATGTAGACAAATCCTTTACAGCTAATTATGTATGTTATTACCAAAGAAGAAGAAAAAGCCAGTCGGTCACTCAATACTGACAATAGTGTCTGACAGTTAAGTCTAGCAAGTAAACAGGTTTCCTTGCATAATTTGAATATAAGGACACTGCTAACGTTTAAATTTCACAGATAGGACATACATGTACATGACATATTCATAATTCCTGCAAAGTTCTACAGAATTTGATGTTGGCTGCAAAAGGGATATAGTGATGTGGGTTAGTTCCACAGGGTAGGTGGATTTTCACAATGTACAGTGTACATGAACATGGCTAATTTCACATGATTTTAATTGATTTCATCGTGTAATCACTTCTAGCTGAATTGCTCTTAGCTTATTACATTATTAGGTTTTATTATTAGTATTATATTTTAGCCCCATTTTAATGATAAACAGTATGTCAAAAAACAAGCAATCCATTAAATTAACTTCAACCTTGGTGATAGCATGCTTTTTGCTTTATCGTGATTGGTCATTAATAATTACATCCATTTCCTTTGCAAAATTTAGGATGGAGACATATATAAGAGACGCAGTCACTTTTGTTTTGTTTAACCTTGTTATCGCCATATCAATGACTATATCTGTGAACTCAAAATTTGTAACTAGTATGCATCAATATAGGGAGACAAGGGTCAGATTTGGGATTGTCAGGTCAAAGGTCATAGATTGTAAACATCAATTGACATAAAAGTATAGGCTTTTCATTCTCATTGTGATTTTTCAACGATAATTCAACAATCTTCAGTAAATTTATGCAAAAGCATATTGAAGATGGTGTCGCATTTGTCCTATTTGAATTATATTCACTGTGCCAAATTTGTATTCATTTTAAAAACCAGGTACTTTTTGTAATGTGACCACCTTAAAATTCTTACAAATTTGTTTCTGAGGTTTCCATACAACAAAACAATGGAAAGTATCCATTACAGGTCAGAAGTCACAAGCACTACATGCAAAATAAATGTGTTTTTGAGTGGAAGAATAGGAATGTAATGATAATAGCAAACATTGTTTGCGACAATGACGCCATTCCTGCCTGTGTAATGTACAATTTAAATGTCACATTTAACATGATAATGTAATCATGGTTTCTATGAAATATCAGTATAATTATAGCAAGAATGGAGAAACTGATTGGAAAAAAAACTCATGAAACAATTTGTTTTGATTTCTTAAAGATGGGGAACTTCCTGGACTGAAGGAACAAGGTTCACAGATCACTATTTCTCGAGGAGGTGGAGTGGCCTTTTAAGGCCCACAGGAAATCTGCCACCACGGCGCCCATTACCAAAATGGATCATGAAGATGAGGATGTGAAACAGGTAAGAAAAGAAATGAACCAATGAAAATGATTTTTAAAAAAAAGACTTGGTACAGAGAAAGTGAACCAATAAAAACAAGGGAAAGAGGATTGAAATAGAGGGAATGAAACGGGTGTCATGGACGAGTGGATATGTCACCGGACTGTGGATCACAAGGTTTAAGTCCCAGCGCGGCACTTATGTCCTATGGCAAGACATTGATCTACATTTGCCACTCTCCACCCAGGTGTTAAATGGGTACCCGGTAGGATGCGAAAGCTAATGTGCTTAGATTAGCAAGTGTGCACTTGTAAAAATGACGCCTGGCTGGAATGTTCCCCAGGGAGTGGAAAATGTGCATACATTGTGTGCGGGTAAGCCTGAATCCGATGACCGGGGTAAAAATAATATATATATGTAAAGAGCTTTGAGAGGGCCATCGGTCTTGAAAAGCTATTATTATAATTATTATAATTAATAGTAATGATAATAGTGGGGTCTTGTTTAGCACTCACATCTGGCACTTTGCCACTTCTGGCGCTCAACTTCTTTAGCACAGCTGCTCATTCATTTGAAGGAATGAATTCTTGTCAGGTACCCATTTAATTCACCTGGGTGGAGTGTGGCACATGTGAATTGATATCTTGCCAAAGGACATTAGTGCTGCAACATGGATTTGAACCCCGTATCTTGAGGGAAATTAGGAGTTACGCCACGCTACTTCAGAAAAATGTATGTGTGTGCATGGTGATACAAACGAAATTATTTGAATGATTGTCCTAGCTACATGTAGGATCCTTTGTCAAATTACATGTAATATTAAAGGGCAAGTCCACTCTGATATTAAGTTGGTTTAAAAAGAAGCATAAACATAAGAAGATCAGGTCATTGAAAGTTTGAGCAAATTCTGATTAAAAGTCAGAAAGTTAAAAATGTTTGAAGTTGTGAGTTATCAATCACAAATTAGCCACTCTTTGACATATATCTTGCTAGCTCCCCTCCTACTTGCTGTAAACAAAATTCCATTGCAAACATGTTTTGTATGAAAACCCAGATTAATCAATCACTAATTAGCAACTCTTTGACATATCTTGCTAGCTCCCCTCCTACTTGCTGTAAACAAAATTCCATTGCAAACATGTTTTGTATGAAAACCCAGATTAATCAATCACTAATTAGCAACTCTCTGACATATCTTGCTAGCTCCCCTCCTACTTGCTGTAAACAATTTCCATTCATACTTGCACCCTAACTATGATTATTGCAAATATGTTTTGTATGAAACAAAATATATATTCCGTCATCGATAACGAAGATAAAAACAGTTTATGACATTTTCTCACATTTTCTGTATCTATTAATACCAAGTTAATATCAGGGTGGACTTTCAATGGGCTGTCACACTTTTGGAATCTCCTACATGTACTGTTACAAAAGGATAATACATCAGTATGGTAAAAATGTTATTTCATCATCAAAATTCCATAGATAGGATATGAAAACTTAAATATTCTGGCACTGTGCTGTCTGAAAAGGAGGATATGTGGGAATTGTTTAAGAAATATGTATTGTTTCAAATATTAAATTCATGACTTCAAAGTTAATTTGGAGGAGGCTCAGAAGCTTCACAAATCGATTGAGTTGCAACAGGAATAGCTTGGTGCGCTAAAGAGAGCCAACAACGATTTGGAGCAACACTCTAGCCACAACTGTGAGAGGATCTTTGGCATACCTGAACATCCTGGTGGAGTTCCAGATCAACATTGTCATCAACAAAGTCTACAGGACTTGACATTGAATTGGAAAGATGGACTTCGATAAGCATTATGCATTGATGGTAAAGTTCTGTTGCTTTTGCATTAAGAAGCAATTTCAGTCTGTCTTGAAAGATACAAAAATATAAATTCAAGATCTCACTGTGGAAAAATAAGCACTCTATCAAAAGGTCTACAAACCTCTGAGAGAAATTCTTACATTAGAGAAGCGCATGGACCAGTGAAGGCAGGATCTTTGCTCAAGTCAAAGCAACAGGCGGAAAGTCACTTCCAGTTAATCCAATCCAACTCCAATTATCATCTCTTTAGAAGCAGATCTTGCCCAGCCGAAAAAGTGATTTTTAAAAACTTTTAGACTGTAGTTCTTTTTTTTTTGTTATGCATGTAACTTGTACAATTACAATAATTCCTGGCAATAATTAATTTATGACTTTTAGTTAATCCACAAGTTTTCTCATTTTTCTACCAATTTGTTTCTGATTTTGTTGGTTATGGCCCTGATGTAGCCAGAGTGTGCCGATCTTTCCAAATTTCTCTAAAACACTGGCATATGTTGAACTATCAATTTTTTTTGGTAATAGTAACTTTACATACATATAGAATGTTTTGATAACTTATAAATGCTGCCAATACGCCATTATACGGTAGTTGTAAGGTAGAAATACGATCAATAAGTTCTGTGGTCGCCAGGAACACGTCAAATGCGTCTACATAATGTACGTCAATATGCTTTGGGGAAAAGTTTCAAACGAAGTTTCCGGTACATTAGACATGATCTCGACTTATGAGTAACTTACAAGTTAAGTGTGTGAACGTGTGTCAACGATCACATAACTTACCCACAACCCTTTTTCATTGTTACATATAAATTGCCATAGCCTGCCAAAATATTATGATGATATCAAATCTCTACACTCAACTTTGGAACAGTCTTTTGATCTTGTAACATTTAGTGGAACATGGCTAGATACTAAAGTAAGAAAGGCATTTTATATTGAAAAATACAAAATGGAGAGAAAAAGAGGAGGAGTTGCATTTGCAATAAGGCATTTATATAAGGTACATTGTACCAATAGACATTTCACTTTTTAACTCTCTTTGTGAGAGGTTTTTTATTAGAAAACTGTAAACCAGCTAAACTGTTGTTGTTCAAGGTTTTTTTACAGAGAAAAAAGAATGTATGATGTTTGTCTTTTTGAATTTGATTTTATCAAATTTGATGTGCCAAATCTGTGTGATGAGTTGGTGGAAATTTTTATTCAATTTTGTTTTTACTCCTCTTATTACCAAGCCATCAATAATAATAGATTCCACAGCAAATTTGATAGACAAGATATTTACAAGTAGCATTTGTACTATTCTCCCTGGAATATTGATCTGTGAAGTATTTGATTATTTATCTATACATGTATTTGCAGTCTTTGATTTGAAAGTTACTGATGAGGAACGAACCAGCTGTACATGTATACATGTAAACATCAAATAAATGGTGTGAGCATCAACTGGTTTTTGAAATATATCTCTCGTCAACTGATTTTTACATTTTGCTTTCTGTTTATTATTATTAGGAAGTAGGAACCAAACCTGACATGTAAGAAATTCATGGAGGTTTTCTGAGATTTAGTATAGTACTTGTTTTAAACTCAAAAGAACGATTTCTAAGAAAATTGTGAACAATGGTTCACCAAATAATTAATAATAATGTGCTCAAGAAATGATTAGCTGTGTAAAAAGTATTAAAAAACCTAGACATGTACAACAGAGAGAAAAATGGGACAACAAAATTATGTAATTTTGTTCAAAAAACAAATTTGTGATACCAAAAGAAATGTTCACTTTTTAAAGTTAAGCACCTTTAGAAACATAAATAAACTTAGAGAATTAATAATGATGTTCTCCAAATTAGGAAATATCAGAAAAACCCCTCTTTGTTGAGATCTGGTCATGCGATTGCATTGTGAAAGAAGTGTGGAATAAATCAGAAAAGGTTGATACACCAAGTATGGGTGTATAGTGCAAGGTGCTGGAATCAACAGAATGATATGAAATTTGGCCCAGTCTATATAATGTTGCAAGCACTGTACACAGAAAGATGTTTATGGGACTACACAAAAATGCTGTTACATGCCATATTTAGGATTTGAAAAACCATACTTTTTAGGGAACATTTTAATGCCTCCGCTACAAAGTAGCCGGAGGCATTATGTTTTCGGGCTGTCCGTCCGTCCATACGTACGTACGTCCGTACCCTAATCCTATGGTCATTCTTCATTTTCAAATAATATCTCTTAATGCATAGGACCCACCATCTGAAACAAAGAGCCTTCTCCAAAATACCACAGAGCTCCTACATAATTTATGAGTTGTCCATTTGTGAATTTTATACTTTTAATTTGGTGATAAAATGAGAATTACATTATATAAGAAGTTTCTCATTGTTGTGTCATTGAACACACTATATTCAAAGAAAGATATACCGGTACATGGACAGAGAGGCAGAGAGAGAAAGAGAGAAAGAAAAAAGAAAGAGAGAGAGAGAAACAAAAAAAGGGAGAGAGAGGGAGGGAGGGAGAGAGAGAGAGAGAGAGTGAGAGAGAGATGAACTGATGAACAGACGGAAGAAGATATTAACTTAATCAAGATTTGAGATGTAAAATGGCTCAAAGAGATAAAACTACAGGAAATATGCCAAACAACAACATCATCAACAAACTTACAAACAAACCAAACAAAAACTGCAATATAGAAAGTGATTAAGAGTAGAAAGTAAAAGAAGAGATAATGAGAGATAACAAAGATAGTGAGAGCTAGCTGGTGAGTTTAGCTTACCATAAGGCAGTTGAAACAGAATCTGAGTATTTTGGTCTTGCGCCGAACTGAGCGCTGACTTTGATCACGATGGCAGGATTCTGTCACCACCGCCTGGTCTCTCTTTTTTCTGTGGCCCAAGGCACCTGGGGGTCATGTTCATGCCAGTGATACCCTACTTTCTCCCAGCCCTTTTCCCCTTCATCCATCCAAGTCTACTACAAACATCTTCTAACCTTGATTTTGTCCTTCCTTGCATTTAACCTTAAACAAGTCAAAGCTACCTTCAAATTTTGTTTGATACATGTAGTGGAATAGCAAACATCAGTAGGATTCTTCTGTAACATTGCCTCAGATTCTGAAATAAAATCTTGAATTTATCTCAAGATGCAATCATCATTATAAACCTTTCGGTCAGTCAGGAAACCCATGACTTTTACAAGATGATCGCCTGTTGATTATCAAGATATTTATGATTATGATTTCATTTTTTGTTTTCCTAACAGTTTTAAAACACTACAGTCTATTGGGGAAAATTAGTATTTTTTGAAGCCCTTCATGATCATTTGGAAGCGCAATATTTTTAGGGCTTCAATAGTACACCATACAGTATAACAGACACTAATAACACATAGGGCCATGCATCTCAGATTTATCATTGTTAAACGATGCCTTTAAAGAGTATCATTGGAAGTATTTCATTATAATTTCTGAATACAAGTATATGCATGTGTGAAATGTTATGGCATATTCTTATTCATCTCACCATTGAAAAATGTAATGTGATTATGAGTGGTACCTAGTAGAAAGTAAGAGCGTGCAACCCATGAAACTTGACCATTTAATATATGAATCACTCAAGTAAAAATAGCAAGTACTTTAAAAAAAGCAACCTAAGCAATTTTAATAGCTTTGTGCGTCACCTTTTGAAACTTGTGACCTTGACAATGACTTATTACATAATCCACACATGATTTCTATGGGGCATACAAAAAGCCATTGTTCAGATATATTGACTGCTTTGAGAGGCATAGCTGTTTCTATAATAGTATTAATAATAATAGGCATTTCTATAGCGCCGTCTATCTAGAAACTCTATTCGGAGGTGCATTTATCATTACCCTGGCTTTCGCCTACTGTAGCTACCATTACAGCACTGTAGCATTTCAAGGAATTAATTCCTGTCAGGTACCCATTACCTCACCTGGTTCAAGTGTGGCAAATGAAGATTAATGCCTTGCCAAAGGACATTAGTGCCGTATCGGGGATCGAACCACGACCTCTGAATTTCAAGTCAAGTGCTTAAACCACTCCACTACGACACTTCTATTGGCTCTAGGGGACGTTACATCCTGCTATAACCCTTAGGTGCGCCGCAGCGGGCAGTGCGCCCAGAGCCAGTATAGAAACAGCTATTCCTTTAAATTAAAGCAGTCCGTACATTTTTTATATACCGAATGCACAACAAAATCTACAAAGAATTATTACCTTATCCTTTTCTTGAGAAACATCACAGAAAATCTGAGACACTGACTGTAATTCTTTGCTGGAGAGTTGCCCGAATGTTACGATCATACACTGTACGTTTTTCTTTGCTTGCTCAAAGAAACTTTTTACACGTAAATCAATAGGGATTTCAGCAAAATTTAATTATGCGGCATGTAACCCGGGACAACAGGCATCTTTCTCAATGACCAATGACTGTTAGGCGAGCATGGCTAAAATCATGACTCCAATTTCGACCAATATCAGATGATTTATTCAATATACTAAAGAGAGGTACATGTATATAATTAAAAATAGTTGCAAATGTGTTGGCAGTGGTAGGCTGACAGGTCAATATCACTTATACGCTAGAAGTTTGCTATGAAATATCCTTGCTTGGTGTGGACAAATGATGAGGCTTAATAGGCCTATTGTAGATGAACAAAAAGTTTGCATTGTGTTTTGGTAGCTGAGTTCACGACGTATTAAGAGAGAACCCCCATTTAGCAATATTATCATGCTGTGGGATATCATATTGAGACTCTTATTTGCTGTGTACTGAAAATAACATAGAGGACATGAACAAATGTGTAACCCATTTTGTAATTGTAAATTTGATTTTCTTAAAGAATTTTGTTCTGGTACTATGTACTGAACTGTTTTAGTCAAACACAGAAAGTTTAAATGAAAAAGTTGGATTGATCTTGTCTCTGAGTTTTTACTTTTAAGCATTACCTTCATTTGATGGAGAATGTTTCAATTTCATTTGTCATAGATTTTCTTATTTATAGGGGAAAATAGATTTTCTTATTTATAGGGGAAAAAATTATCAGATTCATTACATTCTGACAAAATCTGTGGATATCAGGCAATATTTTGTGAGTCTCTAGCTTGGATGTAGTTTGACTTTCAGTATTTCTTCCCTGGTAATACAGGTATTAGGTCAACCTTCTTTGATTACTTATACGTAGACTATTATCTGCTAGGATTTGCATCTCTATCCTCTAAAGCTCTGTTTTTTTTTAATTTTGAGCGAATGCTTGGAATATTGTTTTCACAATGTTAAAAGAATAAGATCAGCAGAGATTAAAGTCTTATTATTGTTACATGTATGTGTAATATAGAATTCTAATCTTGTGGTGGCTTGTGTGTAAACCTGCTTCCATGAGGCCTCATCTTATCTGAAAGAACAAACAATTCTCTATGTATAGAGCCGTTGTAGTGAAATATTGTAATCAAATTTAATTTCCTTTCCTGACTACCATATTTCTATAGTAAGAAACTTGGTTTTACACACAATTTCAAGAAGTTCAGTGACAGACAGCCTTACCTTCATGTAAATGTAATAAGTTATATACATCCAGTCACACTTGTATAACAGTGTTGTACACTATTTAAATTTCTGGCCTAAACACTATAACCCTACACCTAATCCTACCCCTATCCTAACCTTAAGCCCCTTTCACACCGGACCATACATTGAGTTGCATAGTGTTGCATTCCGACTACGCTGATTGTCACAGCACTACGCTTGCCTACGTAACTATACACTGAAGGACGCAAAGGGGTACGCGAGATGGAAGCAAAACATTTACCGGTAAATATTTTTAGGACATGTTTTGCTCAGAATTTAATCATTGAAATTCCAAGTAAATGACAAGTTCCTTTGAAGTTGGATTTTGTTGGTGTTGATGTGATTGATCAAATGAAAATCTGAAAATGCAGTGAAAATTCAATCTCATTGTGCAAGACAAATATTAAACAGAAATACATCTACCATGTGTTTGGAATATATTGCATTTTTTCCTGAACTGACCAATTTTTGGAGATAGTATTATCAAGCCTGCTAAAATCTATGATTTCTACAGCTTGCAAACCAGCGTCTCCATCATCTGACTCGCCCATTTGTGCCCCGCCGGGTCATGGGTCTCTGGTTGGTGCTTATAAGCCTCAAGTTAACCTGCCGCTGCTGCTGCTGCAGCACAATCAAGCTCATCTCCTCCTCCTTCCATCTCCTCAACTTCACCAGCATCATTGTCACTGTCACAGTGACAACTGGAGCTATATTTGTCATTAAATTTAATGTCTAAATGAAGATGAACATCAGAATCAGGGTCAAAATCTGAAATTTTGATGGTTGGAAGGTTGGCGATCGGCAAGTGAAACTTACATGAAAACATCATGGAAACATGGAAAGCAATTTTTTCATTTTTGATTCAGGATCATAAATACTCTATCCTCTCATCTCCTCCTTTGCAATGACACCAAGTTTCCTAAATTTGAATTAATTTTCAATTCTTTATTATCTTTAAACTGGTCTGTGACATCGCTTTTATACTGGTTCATAATATTTGGATATGGTTGATATACAAGTCTATTGGTTTCATATGGTCAGTATAACTCAAAGTGGACCAACATATCCATGCACAAAGGTTTAAATGATAACCATGTGAGCAGGTGAGTGGGTTATTCTTCTAATGTATTGAGTCACAACCTCATCATTCTCTACATTTTACCATAATCCAAAGTAGGCCTACAGTGAATGGAAATCATGCAATCTTGAAATAGTTTTTGATAAATATTTTGTTTCATGATAAAGTTCATTTTTTCCTTTCCTATTTGATAAAGAATTAAAGTGATCTTTAGGAAAATGAAATCAGTGGGATCTTACTCAATACTGGGGATAGTACAAGACATAACACTTTGAAACATTTATGGTACTCTGCTTAGCTTGCCAAAGAATAATTCACTTGCTGATGTTGATACAAATATTTTGCATACATTTGAGGAGACAGGCCTATTTTAGTGTATGATCAGGTTATTTTGGGGTTTTCTCTGTTTGCCCTAAACAAAATTAGGTAGATTCATTTCAATGTCTATCCAGATCCAAGTTAATCATGCCCAATTTTTCAATGAAGTAAGGAATGAAAAATCGAAATTGTATTCCTGAATGTCTCTAAATATAAAAGCTAAGGAGTCTAAAATATATTTTTGACTTTGTGTTTCTAACACTAAAAAAACATGCAACTTCTGACAAACATGACATTATAAAGATTTTGCTACATGTAACATGTGTGTTAAATATGATAATGCTGAAAACAATGTGACAGTTTGTAATGGGGATACACCGTATTATCATATCTCAATTGCAGACTACTGTTTTAGAAATTTGATATTATGCAAAACATTTCTGCAACAGATGTGCTGGTATGTTTGACCTTTGACCACCGATATAAGGCCATACATGATAGTGATGTACCCCACCCTGACTGATAATATTCTGAGTATCATCACGTTTTATTATTATCATAACTATCGTCTTCTTGGCTTGCAGATATAGATTACATTAACGTGTAGTCCAAGGGTATATCACTTTATGAGGCTTGCCGTAGGTTTTGTGTGTTTCAACGTACGCTCGCTGCATCGTAAAACATTAAGGGCCCCCTTGTATTTTATGATGAGATAGTCGACACCGCATCGGGAGAAAGTGATACCTGAGAACGGATGAAAGCGGATCCTCTGAGTTTCGGGAGAAAGAGAGAAATGTGAGAGAGGAGGTGTGAAATCGTATCGTTGCTGTTGCCAAGGCGAAAACTAATAGCAACCTGACGACGCCAAGCTTGTTCCCATGATGCATCAAGCTGATCAGGGAATTACAACGCGTAATAAACTTTGAAGACAAGTTTAAAAAACAATCGTTCTCTTCCTGGCTTTTTAGAAGTGAGTGTTTTTTATTAAAGATTTAGAGCGGGATGTCCTCAGGTGAGTGGGGAAAGATGAAGAATGAAGATTTTGGGATGTGGTGTAACATTCCACAACCACCAGCAGCTACACAGGTAAGTTATTGAAATAAAACAATTTGTATGTAATACAACACAATTACACAGAATTTGTATTTGTTTTATTAAAAGGACCTCAGCGTGGTGTTAGTTAAATGAATCGTGTGCTTACCGTTAGAGTCAACCATTCGGCAAAATCAATATCTATCTCTTTTGTCTATGGGGATGGTCTCAATCTTTCCCTCACCATACATGGATCGCCCTTTGCCAGAGCACGCATATCAGGCTAACTTTATTTCATTAGTAAACAGGTCTATGAGATGGAAATGGAAATGGAAAAAATTAGAGAATCAGTTTGTTGAAATCTTGAACAAAATCAGATTTTAAAAAAGGTGGAAATTTAGAAAGTTGTATTAAACATGCACAAGGGAATCTCAAAATGGTGAAATAAATCATGGCACTTTGATGAATGGGGGAATAACTGTCACATTTTTTGTAACTTAAAAACCATTAATGTACAGCTACGACGAGATCTTATTCCTACATGTATCCTACATGTAAACTGACATTTCATTCTTTGAGAATACTTTTACAGTTTGATTATAACTTGCTGACAGTTTACCTGTTAAGATACACATGTATATGTCTTTTTCAAGTTAACGTACATAAATGGTTTAAATGAATAGTTAGTTTAAAAATACATACATTAATACAGTGAACTGATAATTGCTAATGAATCCCAGAGTAAATGTATGTAGGAATGGGCCATTGTAGTGTAACATAGCATTATACATGTAGGAAGGGTTGTACTATATGACCTCACTGTGTAACATAGCATTGGAACTTGGAAAACATCACCTAGTATCATAGCATAAATAGGCAGGGTAATAGCAGTACCCTAATTAACGGTGTATAAACCGCACCTTTTTGCCGCCGAAAAAATGTCAGAGTCGGGGGTGCGGTTTATACATGTTACAACCCCCCCCCCC
>BEXV01000339.1:211411-237089 GCA_003118195.1 Hemicentrotus pulcherrimus | reverse complement strand
TTTTTTTTTGTTCTTTTTTTTAAAGCCATTATGGAAAGGAAACCCAAAGTCGCAATACTATCTGATATACTTGTAGTGGGCACGATAAAACTGAAGATATCGATACTGTATGGATAAGTATTAATGGATATGATTCATTCATTGCAATGAATCCACTTTGATCTGGAGGACCCAAACCTCCTCGCAAAGTTTTTCAAGAAGTTTTCACTGAGTGCACATGAAAGTGATGCTGCTAACATTAATATTAGCTTATCTGTTGGGTCCAGACAGAGTCTAGTTCTCATCTACCTCTGATGTGAAAGAGGTACCAGTAAATACAATGTATAAGACCTACTCTTTCCAACCTTCAAGTCACAATACATCCTGAATAATGCCCCCAAATGTTCATTACGTTTAATAGAAGCATAGTTATGGTAAGCAAATAATAATCGACTACGAGGGTAATGGTACAAAATTATCATCGCTGAGGTGATCTCGGGGCTACTATCTGATGATGGTAGCTCCGAGATCACCGAGGCGATGATATTTTGTATCCAATGCCCGAGTAGCGGAGGTTGATATTTGTTTTATATCCCACATCGGCAATAAGGTCTATTTAAAGTGAATTTTACATAATTAAAAGAACTGATTCAGCAGACAGTTTAGCTTCAGCTAGATTTTATAAAGCCCAACATGCATACAATGTTAAACAAAGTCGATGCGCGCTCATTTGACTTTGACATTGACATTTTGCGTAACCTACTTTGCTACGCGTATTCAATTGCAAGTGGGGCAGCAGCAAAAAAATTGTGTTACAAAAGTGCTATCTCAGGTAGATAGTACTTATCTATCATTGATCATGTGACCTCGTTTAGACCAATCAGATTGCAAGATTCTTAGGATGCGGGATATAATACATTTTATCATATCGGTTGTGATCTGAAAGGGTCCTTTTGACACCCTTTTGATAAGAAAAATGTTCATATATTTTCAGGTCGAGATGAAGTCCTCATTTTAGGGAGTTCATGTAGTTGGTATTTTGCATTTTCAGACAATTTGTCTGCAATATTGGTTGTGTGAAAAGCAAATAGTAATTGCAACTCAGTGGCTGCTCTATGCTTTAATATGACTTCATTTTCAAATGGAGCAAAAGTGGGCATGAGCAGTATTCAAGGAAATATTCAGATGTCTGTGTGTGCAAGTGTACAAAATAGTTTATCAAACATTTTAAAATGTCAAACTCTGGATCTGAAGTAGAACCTGAAGCCTTCAGGAACGTTTTCCTCATTGGGATGAAATGAAATGCTTAATGAAAGGCTTTTCAGAAGATTTCTGGAAACTACATTTTTTTTCTAAAGTCGATTGATTTGCCATGTTGTTTTTGCTTCTTTACATTTCAAAGGGTTTTGTGATTACACCCACAGGTTTCTACGCACAAATCTAGGTCATTAAACCTACCCTCCCCCTTCTCCGTAGTTATTGTGGAAAACATTTATTCTATCTCGGGAAAAATACAGGAGCAACAAATTCAAAGAATCTTTATAAGAGGGTCACTTAAAAGACAAGATTGAAAAGAGGAAAGTGAGGGGAAAATTGTCAAAATAAGTAGGGACAAGGGTTGATTTGGGAAAGCTTTCCTTCACAATAGTGAGCTAGGTAACTGATACTCTATTCCTTTTACAGCTATTGGAGCTTGTTTTTTGCGAGTCATTTTATTTTGTTGGGTTCTGTCGCCCCTAAGACTGGCATGAAAGGAGATAGCCTCAATGCAAACTTGCACAATACAACCAGCCACAGTCAATTCAATAGTTAATGTCACAGACACACCTTTCATACCTTCACTCGAAACCTACTTACAGACTCATTTGACAGACTCCTTTCAATTTTATCCAAATCCATAAATACTTCAAATAAAAATTAGCAGAATTTAAGAAAATGTGATATTTGTTACATGCTATGGTCTATATCTACTTTTATTGTTTGATATTGTACATAAAGTAAGGTTTTTGTTATACATTCCTTGCTAAGTAGCCTTCATTAAAACAAATATTTGACTGTGTGAGCTATTGCAAATTGTATATCTGCAAAGCTTGTACAGTAATGTGTTCAGATTATATAGCTCTACTATTATAGATGGAGATAAGAAATGCATTTTGTATTTTGTATTTATTTCAGAGCTTTCATCAAGATGTGCTTTCTTGTGCCATCATTGCAAATAGAAAACCCTTTTCTCATAACAGATTTCAAGATTGATTACTTTGTGGTCAAACCCACCTAAAATCTTATGCCTTAGGTTCTCATCATTATTCATAGATGAGTATGTGAATAGAAGAAAGAGAAGAGAAAATCAAAACCATACGATTACCTTTAATCCCTTTTGTACAAGTGGATTTCAAAGTACTATGTCCCCAGGTTGAATCTATATGACAGAGATGAATGGTGTACATCCATCATTTCCACCCAGCTTCCTTTTTCAACAATTTCACTTTTCTGCTGTTTCACAAAAGCAATGTTCATATGGATCAAGGTAGATTTAAATGGGAACGTTTAACCATGTCACTAGAAGTTTTGCTGTGTCAAGTTATATCTTTGTCCTTGGTTGATTAATGTTGATCTTCTTGTTGAATTGAATTGAATTTCTACAGTCTATGTTCTAGGAACTTTTTTCTTTTCTAATACAAAATAAAATGAACTTGCTGAAACAGTTACACAGTGACATGAAAACAATGATGACACCAATTTATAAAGCCTTCTATTTCCTGTGATATAATTGCTATAAACTAGCAGTTTGTTACGTACATCTTACAAATGTTGGTACAGTTATTAGGATTAATAGTGTGATGTATTCAATTATGAATGAATCAAAGGAAGTGGAAAAAAGAGTATTAATGTTGTATCCTTTCCATCACATTAGGTAAGGTATAAGCAGACCTTGCTTGGGGCATGTTCATTGAATGTATTATTATGTTTGTTAATGAGCGAAGCCAAGCTAAGTCGTGTAAACTCAAGATACATCCATACAATTTACCATCATGTTTTATGGGGAGTAAACCAAGCCTTGCTTTTAAGATGCATCAATTATAGGCAAACTACCAGACCCATTTTACTGTCATGTAAATAGCATTTATGATACTGTGTATCTCAAATCTTGACAAATGTTACTATGACAGAGAATTAGTATTTAATTTAGAAGGCTTTTGTCCTGTGTTCTTACATGTAGCTATTTTGTGTAATCTTTTTTAGAATTATTTTGTTCATAATTCAATGTTATAATTTCCCTCTCAGTCTTTTAAGAAGAATCTTTCTCTTTCCGCCGACGAGTCATATGTAGATAAGTGTACGTACATTTAATTGATAGGGAATTCCCAACCTGGCCATCCATTTTAATCTCATTCCAAAACTAGAGTAAATCCTATGAAAACTAATATTTCAGTTGCATTTACGTTGCTTGGGGCATACATTCTATCTCCACTGAAGAAAATAGAACTCGTTTCTTTAAGTATTACACTACAGTTGAAATTATCCTTGCTTGGGATGATTTTTATTCTTTTTTCATTTTTCATAAGCCTTTGCATTTTCAGTGGAAAAAGTATTTTCTTTATTGCAATCATGAACAAAAAATACAAGGTAACACAAAAATTGAAACTTGCACAATGAGATTAACATTTCTGGGAACAAATCAAACTGAAGGAAAAGTTTACCCATTTAAATTATTTTAAATTAGCACATACATTCTGAAAAAAAATTGAATCAATGAAAGCTATTTACAACCTCTTCCACACAACTGTTAAAGGTAAAGACCAGTTATGGTCTTGCGATTGCATTGTGAAAGAAACGTTGTGGAATCGATCAGAAAAGGTTGATCATCTAGCATCTAGCATCTGCAAAGTTCTGAAATCATCAAAATGATAAGAAATTTGGCCCATTCTTTGTAAAAATATAAGCACTATACACAGAAAGATTTATATCGGACTACCCTATATCTCTCACAGACCATGAGAGAAACAAATTTACCAAATATATGAATTAGTAGGCGGTTTCCCGGCAAATTTTTTATCATCATGTATTAGTCAAAACATATTCTTTCACATGATTGGTAATGAGAGCTTCCATTTCATTTTTTGAAAATAGAGCGTTTCCATTACTGGTCTTTACCTTTAATGTTATTGAAATATTATCCTACACAGATAATTGCTGCAAAAGAGGGTATCAAACAGTGCACAATTGACATAGACTTATGTTTAGTGCAGGCTATTTCTTTAGATACATTATTAAGATTTTGATTTGTTTTCTCGAAATGCAATACCATTAGTGGTGATCATTTTGGTTTAAGATTAATAATAATAATATTGGATATTCATAAAGCACACATATCCACCATGCATGGTGCTCAAGGCGCTCCAACTATTACCCCGGCGCTGCTAGTCTACCGGTTTTGGGGCTCACAGCATTCAAGGAATTCCTTCCTACCGGTACCCATTTAACACCTGGGTGGAGATCGGCAAATGTAGATTAATATATTGACATGTTTTTTAGCAGTAAGTCAACATCTTCTGCCATGTTAACTTGTTTGTGCAAAGCATTTCATTCAATTAGCAGATAAATTGGATATGCCCATTTGACACACATGGACACTGCATTATTTATTGGCCTTTATGGTAAAACCTGAAAACCATACCATTTTGCTATATTTATATATATATATATATATATATACACATGTTTATACCGTTACTTAAAAGAACAATGGAATAAGTGCCAAAAGATAACACAACTTAAACACCTTTTCTAAAGTTTATAACAAGGAAATGTATTCTGAATAAAGAGGGAACCTGAAATTAAACTGCAAAAATGGTGTCCTGGGCCCGCTAGGTGAAAACGGCAAACAGATTTGAGGCTGGCCCCGGAAACACCAAGCGTGAGCAAATTCCTTATGTGTTTCTACTTATTGCTTTTTCTGTCATCTTCTCTTCTGTCCATGCTTACTATTATTGATTTGTCTTTTGTCTTTTCCTTCTATTTCACCGTGTATTTTCATCTTTTTCAATTTTTCCTTATATATTTCTTCGCTTTTCCATGTCTTCTTCTCATTCCGTCCTTAGGTATTTCTTTTCTTTTCTTTCTCTCTTTCCCTCATTTTTCCTTCTCTTTCTTATGTATAAAGAAATATCTTCCCTTAGTTTCCTATCACACCCTATGTGGTTTTTAAAAATCATTTCTCTCTTTTAGCATGTATTTATTTTTCATTCTCTCGTTTCTTATCTTTCCTTATTTTTAAAGTTTTCTTTCCTTTCCTTTCCTTATGTAGAGTAGTAGTCTGGTGGATAGTGGAATGTGGATCACATGGTTGGGGGTTTGACTCCTGTTTTAGCACTAGTGTCCTTTGGCAAGACATTAATCTATATTTGCCACTCTCCACCCAGGTGTTAAATGGGTACAGGTAGGAAGGAAATCTGTGAATTAATGCTATGAGCACCAACATTGGTAGCCTAGCAGAACTCGGTTAATATTAGAGGGCCTTGTATGGTAGATATGTGCACTATGAATTTTTTTAATACTATTATTATTTTTTGTATTTTTCATTTTTTTTCCTCTCCTTTATTAGGAATGATAGGAAGAAAAGAATAAATTCCTACTCTTTTCCTGTCTATCGTTATTTCTTTCTTTGTTTTCCTATCTATCTTTCCTCATGTATTTTTCCCCTTCTTTCAGGTTCTATCTTTCCTTGTATTTGTGAAGCCAAAAACTTGAGTATCAGTAGGGGCCACATTTTAAATCATGATGTAAACAAGATAAAATTTAGGGGATGCTTAATGCACCAGTCTTTGAACAACCTTAAAACCAACTTATAATTATGGTGTATTTCCCCTTTAACAGTGCAGTCTTGGTAGTGACTGAAATGCAGTAGTGGTTTTAATCAGCCTTTGGGGCTTAAGCATCCAGTTCCAAAACATGATTGATTTTATTTTCATAATTGATTGATCATGTTTTCCATTAATACGTCTTACACAATATTAAATCAACACTAGTAAATGAGGACAAATAATACACTTGCATAGAAGACAGGTCAGTGGAGTTTGGAAAAAAATATACAATTAGAAGAACAAATAATCTTTAAAAAAATTGTCCATACATTTGTAACTACTCAAATTTGTATCTTCCACTGTGTGGTACTATTGTACATTTTTTGTACAAAAGGTGCTACAAAACTGACTGATCACGGTTGAAATACAAAGTGTCTGTATTAAAACATGTACCTACTATGATTAAACCTTCTAATATTGTATGTGTGAACACTGCCCTCGTGGGTAAGAACATGGGGATGATGGATTAGTGAGCCCATCTATTAGTGTCCTGTAGATTAATTGCTGTT
Source organism: Hemicentrotus pulcherrimus (assembly GCA_003118195.1). Classification (NCBI taxonomy): domain Eukaryota; kingdom Metazoa; phylum Echinodermata; class Echinoidea; order Camarodonta; family Strongylocentrotidae; genus Hemicentrotus; species Hemicentrotus pulcherrimus. Next base: position 230,737 of record BEXV01000339.1, on the reverse strand, counting down.
GGAGAACCTAGGGAGATAAGAGCACCAGGCAAGTCCATAGGCTACACTATGTCAAGTGTTATAAGAAGATGGAATATTGACGATGTCTTGATTTGATGTAATCACTTCCTCCTGCTTACCTTATTCCAATGGGCTATTTGAAGGGTATTTGCTAGAACTTGGGTGCGTTTATCATCTTTTGCCACTCTGAAGCAGCGCAGTTATACATACATATCGAACCCCACTATACGAACGTGATTTGCAAGACGTGGCGTTTATCAGCTTGTCACGAAATAAAAACAAGGTCTTGGTGTGTGCGAGACCCGCTTGACCCAGGAAGCAGAGAGTTGCCTGGAGGTCAACTAGGGCACGCTTCTTTTTTAGTGTACAAAATAGTAATTGTCACGTTGAAAATCATTTTGGAGTAATACGTTATCATGTGCACGCGATGACAATACAATATGGCGCGCAGTAGACTGTAGATGGCAGTATGCAGCAGAGAGAGAAAAAATGTGCGGGTCTGAGATCTCTCTGCAAGCTGTGCCGCATGCTGTCTGTAGTCAATTGCGCTGCATTACAGTTACGTCTCATTTCAAAATGATGGCTAGCTGAACTCGATATCGAGTACGTAGCTCATAAAATATCATTATTTCTGTAAGATATTATGAATATCTGTAGTATTATGTGTTGAAGCAAATAATTATTTTACAGTAATTTTGTTGAATTGGAGTCCCTTAAAGTCTTACGTAAAGTTTTTTTAATTGGTTTAATGCTTGCTCGGATGACAGTGTAGGGATGTAAACAAAACTTATATACACGCATTTTTAGAACGATTGAAAGGCACTTCAATGTTTTTTCAAGGGCTTTAAATTATTTTCCTTCATCAAAATATCAAGGGTAAACCATCATGTTGTGGATATATTTTGACAATTAAATTAATGCCTATTATTAGTATTACGACTTAATTGTAATAGTCTGATCAACATTTTAGTCTTGTGTGTGGTACTCTTGCCCATTCCTTGGTGGGTCATATTTCAACTTCTGTTTCTGAACGCACTCGGTACCACGAAGTGTGATTCCTTTTTTGCAGCCTCAATTTTAAAGCGATAAAAACACCTACCGTCAACTGAAATGATTTCCATTTATTTCTAAAGCATATTTATTTAATTGAATTGAAATATATGTTTGTGTATTGAATATTTTTAGTTCTTTATTTCAAAATATCAGTGTGAATTTTAATTTTGAAAAACCCGAAACTCGAATATTCAAACCCGGGTTTCGGCGCGACGGTCGGGGACCTGGCGGGGAACCATTTTGACTCAGGCCTACTGTAAATGTACCCATATCTAAAGACGTTTGAAAGCAGGCTTGCGTTTATCACCATGCAAATTTGCCTGAAACACGTTTGGAAATGCTGATTCCAGGCCAGAAAAGGGATGATAAACACACCCTTAGTTCTTGGGGATCTACCTTTATTCTTTCAAATCCTGTGTAACACTCTCACAGAATAGGCCATTTCCATATCATTATTATATTAAATGCACAAATATTTGTTACGTGGCTCTTTACAGATCATTTCATTCACCTGATACAAATATTGTATTTCAATAATCAGAATGCCAATTGCATACATTCTTTGTTGTCAGGTAGGGCAAGCCATATTGTTTGTCCTACCTAGCAACAATCAATACATACAGATACAGATACAGAAGGGAGAAAGAGAGGGTTGGTGAGACTGAAATGAGGAAATGTAGTATAATAAGGAAAACGGGACGGCAAGAAAATGGGGAGGGGACAAGGTTGAGAAGGAAATGCCTAAGTGATTATGGGTGACTTCGGCAGAGGAGAGGAAGAGGAAGAGAGAGAGAGAGAGAGAGAGANAGAAGGAGTAAGAGACAGCGATAGGTATACGGTTGTGGAGAAAGAGAGATAGGGGAAACATCGAATGAAATTGATGTGTTATTATGGGGAAGGGGGTAGACAGCGATAGGTATACGGTTGTGGAGAAAGAGAGATAGGGGAAACATCGAATGAAATTGATGTGTTATTAGGGGGGAGGGGGTAGAGAGAAAAAGATAAGAAAGGAGGGCAGAGGAATGAAAGAATGTATACACAGTCTTACTGGGACAATTCATTGCTGTTGAAGTTTACTCTAGTTTTTTAACCTTTGGTTTTTGTGAAAGACTTGTTTTGTATCACAAAAATGGTGCCATGCAAATAGACATTAGGGCCAGCCTGTAGGACTGAGTCTAAATCCAATTAGAATTAGTGCAATAGGAATAATAATTGAACCACTTCAGTGCTTGCATTTCAAATTTATTTCAAGTGTGAAAAGGCTTTTTTATTCTCTGAATAGAAAAAATTGAAAACATAGCAAAAACAAAAAGGAAAAAAGCAAGAATAAAAACTTGTCCATCTTTTATGATGATGAAGAGCTAACTTACTTAAATTAAATTTCTCATGTATTTGAGTTACTTCGTAAATCAATTTTCCTTTTTTTTTAACCAATAAGTAGTCACCCTATTCATAACAAGATGTTATATCAAGTAAAAGACATTCAAAGGTCTAGTGTTTTTCCTGAACATTTGACCAACTTTGTGAAAAGCCACATATTAGAAAACAAGATAAGTGTACATCATTGCCTTAAAAATGCAGCATCCTGTATGAACAAATATCTGTTGATGTGTCAAGCCGTAAGCCAAAGAATCATTCTGAAGTTCTCATATTTTGGCTAGTGAATTTATGAAAAGATTCTGTTTGCAAAGATAATTTGTCAAACACAAAATAGTATTATATATTTTTAAAATGTGAAATTGCCCTATCACCCTTTGTATACAAAACCAGTTTACAGCTGCAAGTTCTGAGAAATATATTATTGTTTTCCTTCTTGATTTTAGATGGCCTTGGATTAAGAAATCTTTTGTCAGTTTTACTAAATGAGCAAATTTCATGACCGAATGGCCACCAGAAATGACCACTCATGCTCATTTCGCACTATCTTTAATCTCATTTTTTCAGCTCTCACCCCTGGAAATTTACTTGTTTCTGGTGTAATACTTACATATGATGCTATCTTATGTTTGCATCCATGGACAGTATATACTGCTCTAATTATATGAAGATGAATTATTAATATAAACATATTTTTCTGTAGCAGTAGGCTCATACATTAAACCATCAGTATTGACCATTTTGCTTACACTTATACATCAAAAATAGCGTTCTAAGGTATGTGGAGAATTCATTAAAACAGTGCAAGATTAACATTTGACCAATTCCCTGGTACAGAATGCCTGCTTGGTCTCTACATGATTATATAAAAGATACTTTCTAAATTTGAGGCAGTGTGAAAAAGCCTCAGAAGCAAAAAGAAACCGACAATATTTATGAAATGTGTGCATTTTGTCTTTTGGAAAAGCAGGGCAAGTAAGAATGAATAGAACTTCATATTCTGGTTAACCCCCTGTATTTTGTCCTGACTAGTGTAATGACTTGTGCAAATGATCTGCATGATTTAAATCTGTGGTGGGCAAAGCGGTAAATTCTTGTTAGTGAATAGTGGTGAGAATAAGAACACAACTACATCGGAATGCTCTCCTTTGACTGGGTTTTTGATGGATGTACTAGGCAAAAAAATGGTTTGTAAGAAATTGAATAAGGAGGAAAGAAAAGAAAGAAAAGAGAAAGTAGGGTAGCGAGGGAATCAGGAGAATGGGGGCTGAAGAAGAGCCTACTGATTAATGGACATACTCCTCATGTATAGGGATTTCCCCCTGGATGTTATCTTAGCTTTCATAAAAGCAGAAACATGAGAGAAACAAATTAGTGAAAGTTTGAACAATAACTAATCAAAAATAGGAAAGTTATAAATTTTGGCAAGTTGGCAACGCTGTGATGTATCTTTACAGCTCCTCTACAATGTGCTCTCTACAGAAAATTTCATAAACTTTTATTTTCTTAATCATTGATGATGTAATGGACTTGTTTCATAAAGGGGTTGTATGAAATATATTTGTAATAATTATATTTAGGGTGATTGAATATTTTCCTGAAGATATTTAGTACGAGCAAATGGGAGGAGACCTGGCAAGATAATGTCACACAACGGTATAATGTACATGTAGTTGCCAATTTGTGTTTGATTGATCACACCTTCAAAAATTCATAACTCTTCTTTTTTATACACACTTTCACTGACCTGTTTTTCTCATTTTCTGCTTCTATTAAAACCAACATAATACTAGGTTGGACTTCCTCTTTAAGGAAAGCTTTCTCTGCAATTTGATTGTAACTTATATTGTAGAATAACAAATAAGGTGGAGTTTTGCAGAGCTCATGTGGTACATGAAATATGTCTCAATAGTTCTGTGAATAATGAATTTAGCATATAGACTTCCTTATATTTGGTTTGTTGTAGATTATGTTCCTTTTGTAGACATTCTTATATTTGAACTTTGAAGAAACAATATCTGTACTTAGAATAACTTTTATGAAATTTGGTTCCAAGTCTAACAATTGTTATTCAATTTTATTTTCAATATATGTAGAAGATAATGAACCTGTGTTTATTTTATTCTTCTCATCTGAATGTATTTTCTTGCATGTAATTGAAACTATTCATTGTTGCAGTGCATTTTTAGAGACAGTGTTTACCATTGGACATGGTTATGTTGATGAAATAATCTAATACTGATGTGAAGCAGTATAGAGCATGCATGCACAGCCAGACTCTATCACAATGGGTCTCTATTGTGAGAGGGAAACTAGAAAGATTTGTATGCATATTTCAGGATTCATTTCCAAGCACAAAAGGAATTTGATTGAAGAAATGGAAAGAAAAAATGTCTTCTTCATTTCACTTCTTTTCTTGGCACATCAATTTGGAAATGAGTGTGACTGCGAAGCCGTACTAACTCTCAAGTTTCACTCATTCTTTGTGTGGAATCAGAAAAGGAATGCATGTAACTTAGATTATGATGCACCTAAATTTCATTCCATTTTACAAATCGGAGAACAGTGAGAACACTTGCATCTGAAATCTGACTACCCAATCTTTTAATGTTTGTATTTTGAAAAGACATATTCTATCAACAACCCATTTTGTCTTTTCTTGGGTTACCATTTTTGAAATTGTGGATTTTCCCCCCATGCACATTCTATCTCCTTAGTGCATCCATTCTTGTTTTTGTTGCATGGGATTTTTTGAAGGATTTCTATTTTAACAAAGTGTACCCTAAATATATTCAGTACTAAGACTGTGTTTTGTTTGATCTCCTTCCATAATGAAATATCTCTAGACAGCATGTAACAAACATCTTCGTTTTGAGTCAGTCATTATAGCTGCTTTCATGTTACTCTACATTTACAGCTTTGTTTTTACCAAGGCATATTCTCTCTCACTGTATACTCCCATTATCCTGCATAAATTTCTGTGTAATATGGATGTACATGTGGGGCATAAAATACTGTTATGTTTTGTTAAGTTTCATATTCTTACAAGGAGCTATCGACTTACCCAACCATGCTGGTAACCTCAAGCCAAAGTGAGATGGAGTTGAAGAGAGCCTTCCTTTGGTGGGTCCCTAATGGGATATAATCAAACATGGAGAGGGGATGAACTACCCCTTACAACATTGAGAGGGGTTCAACTTTGTGTTACTACTCACAGATATCTGCCAATGTTATAGGCTCCCTGACATGCTGATCCTCCTACATCCTGGAAACTGTATGCATACATGTACATTAGGAGAAAGATAGATGCATATCAGTCCTATATTTGTCTAAGCTTTTCAAAGAAAATAGATGCTGGAAATGTAATAATCCCTTTTTTTAACAATGTTATCATCATATCCCTATGAAAAGATCTTTATTTGATTTAGAAGACAATATGGGCAATGTTGGCCACTATTTCTCTGTTATTCTGACATGATTAAGATCTAAAATCCTTGCAGCCTTCAGATGTGATTTCATTGAAATTTCATTTTTATAGACTTCTAATGCAAGAGAATATGTTGAAACACATTTGAGTTGAAGGAAAGTAGGAGATGATGATGATGTAAGAGTGGAATGTGTTGCAGGGTGGCTGGCAAGCAGTATATACCCCAAGCTCTAGGGGGAATTCATGGCAGAAGAGCATCTCATTCTTCTCACTATTTCCACTGAGACCAAGAGAAAGGTGGATGTCGGTGATACCATGCCACGCTGTAATTGCAATCGTATCTCTCATTCCATTGACTCTGACCGCCTTTTTCTTCTTCTTTGGCCACTAAAACAGCAAAGGGCATACATGATATTTCAAAAGGTGACTGATTACAGTGCAGTACTGGGCCGGTCTTCTTTTTGCGAAGCCCAACATACATTTGCTCTCCTCTCATTTGCTGACTATGGTTAAAGATATGTGTTGCAGTGGTTTTGAATAGCATTAATTCACTATAGCAGGTTTGAAGTGTGCACATTGTATTACTTTGAAAAGCCCAGAGAAAACTAATTCAATAAGCTCTTTTCTTTCCAATTAAAATTCATTTATATGTTCAGCATCAGAACTCTTCTGGTTAATATTCACAACTTGTATAATTGATTTATTAATCCTATATTTTGAATTATTTAGCCAAAGAACATTCCAGCAATATTGTAAGTACTGTATATATATATTGCAAGTAATTATTTGAATGGACTCTTGACGTCTTCCCCTTCTACTGAGTGGGAAACAAAGTCAAAAAACAAATAGAGATAAAAAAAAAATCTCTGTATCATGAAAGACTTAAAAAGTGCATTTAGCTATAGCCAAATTGTCTTAAATTTAAAAAATAACAATTTCTAGCTATATTTTCATGGCTATTTTAGAGTTGTTACGGTATGTAAACAAATGATTGACATTACAATGACATTTTTATCTTGCAAATATTTGAATAAACTAAGGTTTTATAATGGACTCTTTAAAGTATATAATGTAATGAAAATCAAAGTGTCCAAAAAGAGGATATAAAGATAACAAAGTATTGGTTCAATTTTGTTCTTGCAAATGCAGATATTTAACTTCAGGGTAGGAAGTGTGTCAGTGTTTTCTCAACTGCTTTAACACATATTGTAAAGAAGAGAATGCAGATCTGACACAGATTCGTTGGTCTTGTGCAGAGTAAAGAGTAGAATCAGGGAGCATTTAGCCAGCAGCAGCGGCTGTCAAGCGTCCTGCCTCTCTGCTTACAGCTAGGGAGCACAATGCTTGCTTGCTTGCTGCCTGCCTGCTTGTCTGCCTGCCTGCCTACTTGCCTGCCCGCTAAACTCTGCGCATGCCTGTCTGGCTGGCTGCCTGCTAGCTCCTCAGCCTGTTATCTCCTCAGCCTGCTAGCTCCTCAGCCTGCTAGCTCCTCAGCCTGCTAGAACCTCAGTCTGCTTCCCTCATTCTCTTTATTCTGATCATGAACCAATCTTCAACACCAGTGCATTACATGTGCACAGTAGTGTCCCTGCACATCAAGATATATTTTCCTTTCACTATTTATCAAGCAGTTTTAGTTATTCCATTTCTAGTTTTTTAGCACGATGTGTTTTAATGAGTATGAGACTGAAAGTTTGAGATAATAAGAAAAGATTGTATGAACACCTACTTTGTAAAATAAAATAGGGTGCCTTGTCTAAAATTTCAAAGTAATGATATTGTAATATAGAAGTTCAAGAATATTTCTTTAAAATTCTGATCTTTTGATGCAATTTTGATATTGACACAATGGCACGAAAGTCACTGAATCATCAAAAAAAGGTGAACAAATGAGATGAACTCAATTTAAACATTTAAGATTTCCATTGAAACTGTTCAGCTCTATTTCCCAGCTTATAGCCCCTCTCCTGAATTCTGCATTTCTCCTTCTATCAGCCATCATGCTATGTATACCTGCCCTATGTTCTACCCATTTCACATTTGCTGCCTAAGAGGGTTTAGTGACTATACTGTGAACTCCTATGTGTAGTATTGGCATCATGTCATTGGACCCTCAATAGGATACATTTCTCAACCCACTCTGAAAGGAGAAATTATGCACTGCAAGTGGATTATTCATAATATGAATGCTATTTTCTAGTTAATGCAATGTATCAGTGGATAGGATGGCAGCGATAATAATGTGTGGAAATAGAAAATTTTTCTCAGACTATGAAAAGAAATGTTTTTAGGATTTTAATTAGGCTTTCAAGCATGATGTTCTGTATTGCAGTTTTAAATATGAAAAGTAGCATGATTGAGGCTGCAGTTTGAGTCAGCTACAGTGCTTCCTGCTGATTCAAGCCTGACTCTATGGTAAATATGGAAGAAGACAAAAAATTGTCCCTTCTTTCTACTTGCTATGAGATAGAGAAGGAGACAGAGTTAGAGTGAGAGAGGGAGAGAGCGAGAGAAGGGGGGAAAGAGAGATAGTGAGAGTAAGAGAAAGAGAGAGAGAGAGAGAGTGTGTGATAGAAAGAGGAGAAAGAAAGAAAGATTGAGAGGACAGAGAGGGAGAGAGATAGAGAGTACCAGTAGCGAGAAAGAGAGAGGGAGAGAGAGAGAGAGAGAGAGAGAGGAAAGGGGATATAGATAAAGAGGGAGAGAGAGGGCTCTTTCATCTGGCATGATAAGAGGAGCCGGGGGACACTTAGTGCTCCTCAGTCCCCTCCCTATTTAGGAAACAAGCTTTAAGAAATGTAAATAATATAATTGTTCATGTAATGTGATGTTTGGTGGCATCAAAATAAGAATGAAGGAAGAAGAACAATATTGCGGAAAGAAAAATATGGTGGTAGCACTTGTCTTTCAAAATTATAATTACTATACTACAACAATCTTTCCACCATAACACCAATTCCTTCACGACAACAGATCCACAATTTAAATCAACCTCATCATGCAAAGATCTTTTACAAAATCAATGGTCATGAACAAGATATGTGTTTCTTTTAAAGACTTTCCTTTTTTTGTTCTTTTGAAATTCGATAACATTCAAGCCATATTAATAAAAAATAATATTGGATTCTTATATAGCGCACTGATCGACCCTGCAAGGTCCTTGCTGTTTTTGTGAATGTGGTTTTAAAAACATGTGTGTATTGCTTAGTTTTGGATGGTGTGGAAAGCTACTTGTGCATTGGAGCTACAGAGAGGGAAAGTGAGAGAGAGAGAGAGAGAGAGAGAGTTAATCTTGTTCTAGCAATTGAAGTATCTTTTTATGTGAAGGTGTTTGAGAGGCTCCCCTCAAACAAATATAGAAAGAAAGAAAAATGAAAGGAAAATATAGAGAATTATAATACATAATAATAAGAAGAAGAAGAAGAAAAATGTAGTCACATCTAGATTACTTCTTGACATCTACTATTATGGATTTGACTATTATGGATCCGTATCTGAGAATTGTAAGCTTTAAAACACTGTCATTTAAAAGATATGTACCACAATTGAAATTGTGAATATTTATAGTAGAAGCCAACTCCTCATGGAATATTGGTAGATGACATGGTATTTTTAGCAATATTTCCAGTGGGATTGGATATGTGCGTTACCCCCAACGCTTTTCACCCGCCAAGCAACCCTCATTGCAATGTCCTTTTAAACCTTTCTTGATCGGTCATGGTCTCCTTTTGTTTACAGAGAACTGAAAATCCCACCAAAGAACTTTCCTTTCCCCCACTACCTGCCCCCTCTCTGTATTACATGCATTCTCTTACCCTTTATCCCATTCTCCCTCATTTTCCCTCTCACAATTATTTTCCACACTTGATCTGTAGTTGTGACCCTTTTAACATCAGTGTGCCATTCAATGCTAGCTTGCTAATCCTACGTTGCCCTTCCGTCAGAGGGAGAGAAAAGCAGCGGTTTGAGGGGAGAAAACACCCATGAGGTATTGGGAACGCTTGGCCGAGGGAGCTCATTCAAGAGCTGACTGTTATAGTTTCCATCATCGAGGGAGTTTGTCGTTGGCATGAAGCTTGGAGCGCTAGCTGAGGACCTTGAATTTGGTAAATAGCGCTGGGATGAAAGTCTTTTTGGACTGGGTGTTACTTTGTATTTTTGCCCTAACCTCTTTTTGGTGGCCAAGTGCGGTGGCAGTGGAGGTTTGATTTAATGAATGGATAGTGTTTGTTTGATCCGTCTCTGCTAAACTGTTTGTGTAAGGTAGGCAGTGCTACAGGCAACTGTTGATCAGTAGACTACAATTTTGAGAACATTATTCTTGCACTCTCTAAATGATTTTTACCTCAACCACAAAATATAATCCAGTCGCAGTGAAAGTTTGATCTCCTTTAAAGCATTTTAATATCAGAATTTATTAACAATAATGCCATGCAGATATTTTTGTATTGAAATCTAGAGCTATAGCTTTACTGTCAGCGCATCAATCTCTGTGGATTACACCAACAAAATTCAGGTGGAATTTAAGTAAACTTACAGGATCATTTCTATTTCTCATTTGCACTACTTTTGATTACGCAGATAAGTAATTTGTCTTGAATAATTTGTATATTTATTTTTGCATTGAAATAGCCATAAAGCAACAGCTTAAAAAAAACAAAAATGATTGTTTGTAAAGTACTTCTTTGCATTTCAAAAATATTGAGACCTGCTTGGAAACCATGTTGTACCATTTTGCATTGAATATCAACATTTAATTTACATTAGTTATTTCCAAGTTCATTATCATGAACTTACTTGCATTAAAAAAACAAACAAAATCATGATAACCTTTAAACTTGTATTTGAAATTAAAAAAGGTACTAACCACAGTAATTAAGAAAAATGAAATAACATTCTTAATGTGTTCTTTATGTTATATCTGAAATTAGATATAATCTCAAAAAAATTGATATAAATATACATTTGAATTCAGATTGTTATAATCATCAATGTGCTTTATGAATCTTTCCCTTTTAACTGTCGTGCCTACATGTATGTCTTTGAGCAGTGCCTCAGTATGAATAATATTTCAACAGCCTAAATGCAAATTGTGTTTATTATGTGATGTTAGATAGACCAAGCTATAATGTTAGTTCTACCCAGCAATAATAATGTATGCAATTGAAAAAAATAATTTGTATTGAGGCACTTCACAAAGTCCTATGAATTGAATTTAGTCACATTGTGATTATGGCTCAATGACTATTAAACATGAAGAAAATAGATAATATAGTGATAGAACATGTTTCAAAGTTTTTAGAGATTGGAAAAACAAGCAGATATCATATGCATGTTGATTTTTATAAACCTGATTCATCCATTTAACAAATTTATGATGATTGAGTTTTCAAGGTGTTTGGACATTCAATTTAATTCAGCATTACTTAAAATTCACCATGATGTTTTGTCTCTTTCATTAGGTGTTTGGACACTGAATACAATTCAGTATTACTTAAAAATCACTGGGAGGTGATCCATGCATTCTTTTCAGTGAGAGATGCACTTTGTACTAAACATAATGTCAGCAATAAAATATGAAATATTAAAAATGACAGAATAAGAATAGATTAGGGGTGCACTTGTGTTCATATGATCATGTTTAATGCAAATGATAACCCAAGAGAAAAAGGGAAATATCCTTAGGTATATTTGGAACATGCATGTAGGTTAAGGTCTTTTTAAATGCTTTCATTGATATTAAGGAAATAGATATATAAATGATACATACAATACTCAAAACCTGAGTGTGTTGTGTTATAGTAATTCTCCCATGTTGAGAAGTAGAAGACAATGGTAGCAAGAGAGGGGATCAAGAGCATTGATCTTCATGTTGATGTTGTCATAGCGTCCAGTGAAGTGACATTATGTAAGGATGTACTAGCTTCTCAAGGTTTTCAGTGCGAGATACATTGACTTGTCTTAGTGAGGAACGCAGGATTTGAAATCTGTTTTTTGTTTGTACTCCTATTGCCTCTCTCTATAGTCTGTGAGGAGAAATGCCTGCTTTGAGTCGGGGAATCAGGAAAGACTCAAGTGAAAGAGGAAGTTGCAAGTTGTTGAAGAATAGACTAGAGTAAAATAAGAGCACAGAGCAACGCAATCCAAAACTTGGAAGTTGTGAATTTGATAAGTGAAGGCAAGCAAGGTGAGATATTTGAGAGGGTGGTTTGTGAGCACATTGCCAACGTTCCCTGTGCGGCTGGGAGTGAAAGAAATGTTTAGTGGAGGCATCGCTCTCTGTGCGCCGATCTCTGCCGCTGCTGTACGAAGCAATCCTTACGTGAGTGTGGTAGGTAGCAAATCTTGTTTACTTGTGTGATTGGTGAGCTCTATCATTGTGGAAGGATCTAAACTAGAAAAAAGAGAGTGGAATTTTGGCATTGATCGTCAGCTAGTACTATTTATCACAATGTGAAGCAGGCTGTTAACTATATCTGAATGAAATTTGATTTAGGGCATGGAGTTTTGGTACATTATGAAAATACATAGTAAAGAGTACATTAGAAAATAGAAACCTAGATTCTCCTGTCATTACAATATTTTCAGGGTGCAACTAAATAAATCATACCTGGTATAAGTTAGAGAGAGAGAGATATATATTTTTATATTTTTTTTTTTTTCTATTATTTGATGATAAAAGACTTGTGCCATTTCTGATCTACTTCATTAGTTATTTTCTTTTTTTCTCCATTGTTTTCAAGAAAGTGAAATCATACATTTCATTAATGAGGTAATTATCTATATTTTTGTTGAAATAATAATCATCATTTAGTAAGGGGAAAGTGTAATGTTAATTTCAAAAAGATTGCTAGGAATTGTTTTTTTTGCACTGCTCTTGAGCAGCAGTTTCAAAGGAATTCTGTCCAATCGATCATTCTCAAATAATGAAGTGATATGATATGTATATAGGAAAATTCAACAAAATGTGAACGAATTGTATTTCAAAGCCAATGTAATATTTGATCTTGCCTACTTCTTCATCATAGAAATTGAATATAACATCCCAATCAAGATTGTTTACAAATATAAATGCATAAGGACACGCAGTAGATATGGTGCATATTGGGATATGTTCTGGACAGGTAGTTTTATGTTCTGTATACTTTATAAGTTCTATGATTTATGTCCATATCTATACATACGCGATTCTGGAGTTCACATTAATATATTGTAAGGAGAGAGACGGTTAGACAAGGGACGGGTCTTTTAAAAACTTGAAAAGTGTCATTTTTGTAGGAGTATTTTTTGATGAATTATCAAGGATTAATAACAGACCACTATTATTTGTTTTATATTTTTGAATAAAAAGTAAAGTAAACAATGTGATATGAGCTCCTTGTAAAGTCTCCCAAGTGATAGCAGGATTTCCTGATTGCTTTAATTACTGAATAGACACATCTGATTTCATTGATTTTACAAGAATGAATTCATTTTTTAAAATGATTTACTAATAAACTTTGTGAGACAATTGTAACTTGTTGATATTAAACTGGACAAGTTTAATGGGTACTTAATCTGCTTGAGCACTAGCATAATTGTAGAACTGGGTAATAATGTTGGAGCAATCACAGCTTCACCACTGCAATGAATATGAACACTGTGCAAGAAGCTATCATCATCATTATCATTATTATCATCATCATCATCATCATCATCATCATTATCATTAATTTGATCATTATTAAAAGTATCAATATTGTTATTATTGTTGTCATTATAATTTTCATTATCATTATAATTTTTAATATTGTTGTTGTAATTAATATTATTATCATTTTTATAGTTGTTGTTAATATCATTATTAATATTATTATTATTGTCAATGTTAATAATAGTGATAAAATCATTAATATATGTTGTTATTTGTTTTGTTACTTCTTAAAGGCTTAATTGAAACAGGTAAAGTAATGTGAGAAAAAGCAAATAAAATATTTGTTTTCTTCAATAATTGTAAAGATAAATTACATCAAAATGGCTACTCATTTTGACAATATGAAACGCTTTGGATCTGTAGTTTTGGTAACTTAATGGCCTTTTTTTTTTAATGTAAAATATATCAAGATTAAATGTTTGCACTGATTTTGTGAGTCAACTATTTGTGTATTCATTTATGAGGAAAATAACCATGATTTCAGCTGTGTGTCCTATGAGGATTATAGTGGTTAAGATGTGGTTAGACCATCAGTAGAGAGACAAATGCAATAAAGCAACCCCATGCAAGGACCTCTGTTATACTGATATCATATGGAGAAAGTTTGATTTGTATACAAACGAATGTCCACCTTTTTTCCTTTTCACTACGAATACTTCTGTAATGGTGGTATAAATTGCAAACAATTTAATAGATATTATAATATCTGAATAAGCAGATGAAAAGAAAAAAACATAGTAAAAACAGGCAGAAAATGCATGGTTGGACACAAAATGTAGAAGAAAAACTGAAATAAGTCGCATTGAAACATCATGTTCAGGACTATGCCATATAATTTTTTGGGGTCTTAAAATGTGATTTTGTAATTCAGATATTTAAAAAAAAATTACAAGTTCTTTTGTGAAATAAATATGAGGTAATGAAATGTAGAATGTTTTAAATGTACATGTATATAACTCGAAAAATGTACAATGGGAGAGGTTATGGGAAAATTCACAGGAGAAGACAAAAGAAGAGGGAATGAAAGGTAAAGTAGAGAGATGTGGAGAGAAAGAGAAATGAGAATGAATGTAGATTGAGAGGAAGGAAGATGGAGAGGTAACAATCTAGTAAGATAGTGATTTGAAAGTTAGGTGAAAAAGGGAGAGAAAGAAGAGACACAGGCCTGACAATGCAATGTTTTAAATAAATCTGAAGCAGTCAAGAGGTGTGAGGAAAATCATAAAATGAAGAAAAAAAGTTATATATTATTGTTCTGATGATTTGGAGATCACTATCTAATTGAGATAAAAATGGAAAGTGGACTACAATGTATGATATCATTCGTTCATATTCAAGAAGTAAAAAGAATATATTGTAGTATGAACTTTCCATTTTGTTTTGAAGAAAACTTCTGTCGTTGCCCAATTTATATTGATGCACTTCTTTTAAGTTTTAATTTATGAATCATGATCTTCATGTACTTAATATCTTCTTTCATTTAAAAGAATTGTGAATAAATGTGTAAATTCATCGATCTTTAATTAAAAACAACAATTTTATCAGAAAGAAATAGACTTGGTCATGTGCATATATATGAAAGCATTTGTTTTAGTACACAATTTCTTTTATTGAGTACCATTACTTCTTTGCAGAAATACGGGAAATTTACATTATCAAACACACAAAAAGATTAATGATGAGTTGGGGAATAACATTATATACTCATGAATGATTTTAGTAACTCAGTAACATAGCAAATGTGCTTATTTATCTCCATGAGAAAGCAAATTTCATAAATAATGACACAGCTTTCTTATCAGTTGTTGAAGAAAAAAAAAGAATATAAATATATACATTTAATAAAGTAGTGTACATGTAGTGGTAAGGACTCAGGTAAAAGGTTCTCTCTCGTCTCTCCCTCTCCCTCTCCATTTCCCTCTTTCTCTCTACCAATTTGTGGCACAGGGTTGTGAGTTCGTCCCTCTCCTCTACCCCTATTCAACCCTTTAATCAGTCCAGATTAAAAAATATGAATTTTAGGAAACGGAGCTCATGTTTACGGTTTGGGGTTGATTGAACGGATCGATGGTTGGTCTCGCATTCACCGCCAAGGGAATCCTGTGATTTGATTGGTGGCCGTCCAGAAACAATCATGAAGATGCTTGGATTTTGACCAGATTGCTTCTCAAAGGAGCTGCCCCTTTCAGGTCATATGGCTCCTTCACAAAATGAAAAAAATGTTACAGTTTTACCATGAATATTATAATGGAAGGGAGATATAAAGAAAAGCAAAAATTAAAAAACATACTTGTTAAAGATTTGAGAGCTGAGGGGAAAAGTGGTACTTTGAATAAAATCATAATCAAATGGGAAAATGAGAAATTAGGGAAAACACATAAAAGGTTAAAGGTTATAAAGAGAAGTAAGAGAGAGAGAGAGAGATAGAGAGAGAAAGGGGAGGGAGAGAGAGAGGGAGACGGAGAGAGAGAGAGCTTTTGTTTAACCCTGTATATTTTTACCCTTTTAAGTTCTTCCCCCACTATGAAAAAAATGTACCTTAAATAAATTATATGCTAATTTTGAAGTAAGATGCAAACCTGCAAGATTTGTTTCAGTCATTGAATCGGCCAGATTATTAGACATGCATTTTTAAGAACAATTGAAAAAAAGCATTAGCAATTAGTGACTATTAGCAATAAATTGGTGTGTACTCTAAAAAAGGAGGGGCATTCCCGATTCATTTTTCCCCACTTTTCCCTACAAATAATTGAATGATAAAACAACTTATAACATAAGAGAAGGTGAAGAAAGGAAGAAACAAAGAATAACATGAGGAAAGATAGAAAGAGAAAGCAAAAAAAAAAAAACTAAGAATAACATGACAAAAGATAGAAAGAAAAACAAATGATAGAAAATTAAAAGAAGATTAACATAAGAAGTGAAAGAAGGAAAAACAAAGACTAACATAAGGAAAACAGAAAATGATAGAGTGACCAAAAATAACAAAATATAGCAGAAGATGAGGCACTCTATTCGGTTTTAAATCTGCGCAAAACATTTTACCTGGTGACCTTTGCTGTCTCAGCAACAGGAGCGGTCTAGCTTGTGAGTGTGAATATATAAACAAAGTGTACCTCTGGAGCGATCCAGTTGATCGGTCTAGCCTAGATTGATCTTGGAAGTAGGTGAGAACAGGGTCCAAGTTCTATTGTAAAGGTCGATTTTAACAAAAGCGATTTCAATAGAGGTCCTGTATGTGTTCTACTAAAAGCAAATGAGTTGGACCACAGAGAAATTTTGGGTTAAAATTAGACTCGGGTATAAGGACAGTTTAAATATTTTGCGGAGTATAAACTTCCTGAGCTTCACTGATCTTGCCCAAGAACTGTGGTAATTTCTAGGAGAGAATGAATTAAGTTGTAGTAATCATGCAATCGTAATCTTTCATTGTTATCATACGTGTTAATTTCACATCATTTATGTCAGCAGCCAGTGAGGAAAAAATAAGTAAGTTGCTGGTTCGGCTGTTACTCCGGTCTCGAGACAGTGTCCATGGTGTCCATGGTATTGGCCTTGGTGACCTCCTGGGACAATCCATTCCACTGCTTGATGTTGCATGGCAGGAAGGAGTTTTGGGGTTCGACAGTGTGGGAGGGCAAACTGTTGGTCGTGACCTCTTCTGTCGCATGAGGAGAGTGGCTGAATCTAGATCTTGATGCTCTCTACACAGGCAAGGTCATGGTGTTTCTTGTAGAGTATTGCTAGGCGTGCAGTTCTACGATAATCTTCCAGTGATTATGGCTGACATGCTTGATGTGTTGTGGTATCGCAACTCATATCAAAGTGTGCAGCACGTTGTTAGACTGCCTCTAGCACGTTGATGTAGAATTGTATGTGTGGAGGTCCCAGACAGTGGTGGTGAACTCCAATAGAGGTCAGATGTAGGTCTTATATGCAGTCTCCTCAATCAGTGTTCAGGAGATCTTGAGGCTGCGCTTAATAAAGCCAAAGGTCTTATTGGCTTTAGAGCATATGGCAGTAATGTGCTTTTTCCAACTGAGGTCTGAGCATGGGATGACTCTTGAGGTATATACTCTTCACTGTCTGGAAGGTGTCCATGTAGATGGTAATCAGGTTGAAGCAACATCCTTTTAAGGGTTATTTGGTAGAGGGACTCCTTTCCTGGATGAAAGAGCATAACCCATCTTCTCTCACACTCGGCAAACTGGTCTAGACTGTGCTGTATGTCTTTTTAATCATCAGGAGAGGTTACTGTGTCGTAGGTGAATGTGTCGTCTGCAAACAACCTGACATGGGTAAGCAGTAAGCAGGTCTGGAATATCATTGATATACCGGTATACAAGGAGTAGGCAGGGCCTGAAGTCACTGCCTTGTGGAACCCCTGACTTGACGTTGACGTAGTCAGATGTAACCCCTGTGATGCCATGTGCTTGTCATCTGCCAACCAAGAAGTCAGAAATCCAACAGTTTAGGATTCCTCTGACCACATAGTAATGGAGTTTATGAATCAGAAGAGAACATCCAAGCTTTTTGTAAAATTCATAATACGATTGTACTTCTGCTTCCCCTGGGCCATGCTGTTGAAAAGTTCATCTGTGTATCCAAGTAGTTGGGTCTTGCATGATCTCTTCTTTTTGAAAGGGTGCTGCCGAGGGCACAGGATCTGGTGGCATTCCGAGTGAATCCTGACAACTCTGGTCAGGATGTGTTCCAGCATTTTACAGCATATCCTTGTGAGAGACACAGGTCTGTAGTTGGCAGGATCATACTGTTCACCCTTCTTAATGGGTGACTGGTAGATCAAGCAAAAATAGGGGCATGCAATCTCATTAGCCAGTTCTTTCAACACCCTAGGGTTGATTTTGTCAGGGCCATGTGCTTTCCCCTGTCAAAGATTTTTGAGAAGCTTCTTGACACCTTCCACAGAGATCGAGACTGCATCCAAGTGAGGAGTGTCCTTGACAGGCATCTTACATCTGTCTATGAATTCCTCACCTGACCAAGTCCTGCCCGCCTCACTGTGCTGTCCAGAATTGGAGGCTTGTTCCTACGGTTTTAGAGACGGGATGGCCATCTACCTTATGAGGGGCTACCCAAATGTTGGGCAATTTCTTATGCATAATTATATGACCAGAAGAAAATGGTATGAAAATAAGTATCTGGCAATCTAGCAATCTGATAATAGCAAACTAGCAATGCGATAAGCAAATCTGACAGAGTTTTCTAGGAGTTTATTTAGTGGCACTACTGACTTGCCATTTATGTTTAGTAATATGTTTTACAACATTCCATAACTCTTAGCTTTCTATAGGTCTTCATTTTTCTTCTTCTAATGTCTCACCAATCATTATGTCAAAATTTTCAGCTAATGAACAAAACAGCGTGTTACAAAGGTTGCATATTTATGATGCTTCCTCCTTAAATGAGCATTGGAAAAATAGATGAGATAGGTCTAATATGATAATAGAAGTGTGATATATGTGAGAACACAGGGTGTAAAAAGACTTGTGTGTGAGAGGAAATTGAGAAAGGAAGAGAGGGAGAGAGGCAGCATTATTAAATGGAGATTGAACTAGTGACTTCACTGAAACTCATCATTTACTTCCCATTTTAGGAAACCCAAGTGGAGAAGAGAACTATCTCTCTGGGATGCTAGCTCACTCTCATTACGACCTGTGTTGAATGGTGGGTTGGGCGATGTATTGATGACGACCTCTTCACAATGTCTGCTGATGCTCTATTTTCTCCTTTGTCGGACCAGGGGGGGGGGGGG
>BEXV01000339.1:197691-210222 GCA_003118195.1 Hemicentrotus pulcherrimus | reverse complement strand
GGGGCGGGAAGGAGGGTGGGGTAAGGGGTGGGGGTGGGGAGGGGAGAGGAGGAGAGGGAGGGATCAGGGACTGTTATACATCCTACCTTTTTTTAAAATATTTCCTGTAACATGCAAACATATGTAAGTTTATGCACAAGCCAATTTATCTATTACTGTAAATTCAGAAAGTTTTGCAATATAAAAATGTTTTAACATTAATTTTAAATATTTCCAGAAGAGTATGTTTTAGTTTTAATAGAGTACAGTATGTATGATAAGCACTGATTTAAAAAAAAAAATGAAATAGATTTGGTTCTAAATATCCTCTCATACGTTTTGGATATGGCTTACCCTGAAATTACTTCCAATTGGTTTTTATAAAAGCAAAGAATTGCAGTAACAGATCAGTGAAAGAATTAGGATAATGAATAAGACATTTATAAAATTTCAATGAAATGGGAATTGACAACTCACTGAACAGAGCACCTTTCCCATTTGTGTTGTTCTGAAAATTCATTGAATTACATTTCCATGCTGGTTATTGATGATGAAATATATTCCTTAAAACAAAACAAAAACCAAAAAATATATATAATACATGTGCAACTGAAGGTGTATCTGACCCTTTGTCCAAATATAAACAGAGGACGCAGGTATCATTAGATATACTGGTAATATGTACGTTCTTTGGAAAAATAATGAAATTTATGCAGAAAAAAAATCTTCAAATGGATGCTTGCAGCATTAAAAAAGGGTGAGTAAATGCCATGATCATAAAACATGATGTTCCATATTACTCTGTTTCAACTTTCTAGGAAGCTAGCTTTATCAAGACCTAGTACTACTGGTTCTCATGCCAGATGCATGCCTCCAAATATGGTCATGGATAATGCAAATCAATCGTCAGAGCTCTCATATGAATTGTTACTGAAATTTTAGCTATTACACTCATTACAACCTTCCAATACAAATTATTTCTTACAAGAATGCCGCTCTCCCTTTCTCCAATCCTATTTTCTCTTTGGGACTCTCTGAGGTTATTGCGTTGATGCAGAAAGAAAGTTTTGATTGTGATTGAAAAGCCTAGTAATTTGTGCCGTCAGTAACCTATTTTTCTCTCTCCGTGCTGGGGCACACACTCTATCAGCAGCAGTATCATATTCTGGTTTGATGTCACAAAGTTGCAGCATGTGTGGGCAGTTCACAGTGACAAAGGATACTATCAAGTGAATCAAGTCACTGGATGAAATTATTCTCCAACCCTGCTTGTACTCGTAACGATATCTTACAAAATGTTTTTTGTTTTATCACAACCTTTCTTTAAAGGCACACTGCCATACTTGTAGCTACTTGCTCCCTCTATATAGAAAACTTCCCCAATCGGTGCCTGTTGGTTCCCCATGATCCTCTTTTTCTTATGTTAAATGAGAGCTGAGTTAATGAGATAGCCACCTGTCACAGTGACCTCGATGGCTCTCTGTGTGGTCTAATCCCTTCTGACCCAGTAGTGGTGACGGTCTTTAAAGAACTTTGATATAAGTTGACTTTCAAGTTTCTCTGTGTATCTTCTAATAAATGATTGACTGATATTTTTTGAAAAAGTCATGATGCTTCATGTAGAAAATGATGACTGAAAATCATTGTCAATTACAAAATACAAGCATATGTTTTACTGTAACGAAATGGTGAGAAGATATCAGAAATATGGGTATATTACTCTGTTTTCAACTTAGATAAAATACTTTATAAGCCAACTTCAGTATTCAGATGACACTTTTGCAAAGCATTTATCCTTAAAACACAGTGAAAAAAATACACAGGGGCTCAGGGCGAATCAGCCCCCGAAATGCTAAAAAGAGCCCCCCAAAGTCATAAAAGAGCCCCAAACAATGTGCTTAAAGTTCAATGCAAAACCAATTAAAGAGTGATATTTTCATGCAAGCAAGCTTGAAAAGTAGCCCCCCAAAATTTTAGTAGTATAACAGTTTGCTGTTAGACTTAAGTCAATTATTTGGGGCCTTAATTTGCTGGTATATTGTTTTCATATATGCAGTTATCAGAAGTTGTGCATAATTTTATGTTAATGCTCATTTGATAATACGTGGCGATTGCTTAATACTTGGACTGACCATGTGATGTCTGAATGCTTATCTGCAAGTGTTCTACCTTTAAGTCGGCAAAATAAAATGATTAGATGTGATCTGAATATGAGTTAACCTTTTAATACTTAGCCAGGCCAAATCCTAAGTAAAACACTGGTTTTGATCTGCGTACAGAATTGAATATGGCCCCAAATTCCTCATCTTGTTTTCCCTGTGTTAATTTAGAGTTTATATTAAAAAGGCATGCTGTACCCCTTTTGTTACATTTATAAGCAAAAAGAAAGGATCACAAGAAAGAAGAAATGATTAAACTGCATGGATAGTTATCCCAATATTATATTTCAATTATGCGTTGTAATCGTGAGATTGGTTTACTAGGATTAGAGGAGGATGCATACATTGATCAACAGCTCTTAATCAGGCTTTTCTTAGGGTTAACCAACAAATTTACTGGGTGATGACTGTTTATTTTTCTTGATAAGTTTCGATTGTGAAATTGATTACTGTTGAAAGGGAATGCCAGCCATGAGGTTTATATTAAGAGCAACATCAATTCAAATCTCAGATTTAGTTAAAGTTCTAAATATTGCATACTATAATTTTGTTTAACAAAGACGGATATTGTTCTACATTTTAAGTTGCCTCCTCTGAATTGATTGTGTACTAATACTCTCATTAAGAATTTAGAAAATTATTAGATGGATATTATTTAGATAAATCAATTTCATTAGTTTTTGGAGCGATTACTGTAGTATTTCCAGTTTACAACAATTCATAGCAGTTACTATGTTTTATTGTAACTGATTCACAATATCTAAGCCACTATCCAACCCTTGTCTTAATTCACTGAGTAAAATTAGCATATACAGCCCATACATATGAACATTGTCTGTTTAAAGATGTAGAATTTGATTGTTTATTTTTCTTGACATGTATTTTCATCTGTAGATTAATTAGGTGGGTAGATTGAATGCTGCTGAGAGCCCAGTAAATTGAAGATTAAGGCAAGGATTTTAGTATAACTGATTCTTGATGACACATTGAACAATCACCCCTTCAACCTGAAAATGGAATTTCCTATAAAGTCATGGAATATTGGATACCTGGAACGAATACAAATGTATTTGGGTTCATATTAAAGGTATAGACCAGCTTTTGGAACCCCNCCCCCCCCCCAAAAAAAAAAAAACTGAAATGGAAGCTCTAATTACCAATTATGTGAAAGAATATGTTTTGACTAATACCTGATGATACAAATTTTGCAGGGCCTAATAATTGATATATTATTTGGTAAATCATTATACCTGTCCTGACCGGATAGATATGGCGCACGTGTCGCGTATTCCCATATACATCTTTCTGTGTGCAGTACTTGTAACTTAACTAATAAGACTGGGCCAAATTTCTTATCATTTTGATGATTCCAGAACCTTGCAGTACAAACCAATACTTATATGGGCGCGTTTATCGAGGCTTGCCACTAGATATGTATATATTGTACCCTACTATCAAACCCCACTATCGAACCCCACCATATGATCGTGATTTGCGGGATGTCGCGTTTATCGACTCTTCATGATTCACAATAAAGGCCTTGTCTCTTCGCGGCTGCTCAGTGCTATTTCTCTGAACCGGAAACTAGCCTGGGAATTCCTATTTATATGTGAGGTTCAAAACAGCTTTGCATTTATCGATCTCTCAAAAACTTGATTCTGGCTGTATCTAAAGCCCCTTAAAAAAGGCTTTGCGTTTATCACCTTCTAAATTTGCCTGAAAGACGTTTGAGAAGCCTGATTCTAGCCAAAAATTTAGTTGATAAACGCAACCTATGTTAGATGATCAACCTTTTCTGATCGATTGCACGTTTCTTTAACAATTCAATCGCATGACCGGTACTGGTCTTTAACTTTAAACTAGATTGTCCATATTCTTCTAACTAAATCAAACCTGACATTGGTTCACTATAAGTTCACATGAATAAACAAAGGAAAACTTGGACCCAAGACTAACTTACTAAAACCTTGTCTTAACCTGAAAATAAAGTCGCGGTGTTGTCCTGATGACATTACCCCTTTCCAGTAAAGACGCGTCAATCGGGGTAACGTCCAGACAATATCGAGATGACATTGAGGTAAATCTCACCCTAGTCAGGGCCAGGGTGATATGTCCAGACGACATCCTGATAAACGGCCTATCAAGACGCGCATGGAACTCTACTCTGGTAAATTACGTCATCGCCGTGAAAAAACGTATACTTGTACACAGCTCGCGCCAGCTGATCGCGATGGGGGAGGTGTGGTTGTTATGGTAACCTTCCCGGGTGAGGTTTTTTGCGGATGGCTGATTAAGACGGTGTCTAAAAGCATGTCCACATGTCTCTCGGGTGAGATTGGAAAAGTTTTTTTAAGAAGGGGCTTTAGTTAAACTTGATTTGAACGAAAGCTCTGTTCAGTAATATACCTTAAAGGACAGCTGTAATCAAATGTTTCCTTCTGAATTAATCCAAATTAATGAAAATCTTAGTAGAGAGTAAAAGGGAGAGGTGTTCAGAAGGTATACCACAGAGTTACCAATCAATTTAATCAATCTATACTTCATAACTTCATAAACTTTTTTTTATCCTTAATCAGATTATCCTAAAAACTTTCACTAATCTACTTTTTTCAATTTCATATTTTTGTTTAGGCTAACTTTAAGCCAGAGTGGACATTTCCTTTAACACTCCCATACACAATTATATGGAGCCCTTTCGAGGTCTTTATAGTTATCAGCACTCACGATTTTCCCCTGTACACATATAAATGCTCACAAAGACCACCTCTCACACTCACTCATAGAAAGTATACAAGCTGTTAATCACAACATGCATACCGGGCAATGTATTCATTTATTCATTTATTGCAATGGATTTTTGTGAAGGAATAATTATCTTCACCACAATCAGATAAGTTATAAGAATAAATATCTCGAAAAGTAATAACAAAATTAAAAGTGGATAAAAATGCTGCTCCATAGTCTCAATTATACTACTGCAAATGCAAAGACAGCTCTAATGAATACAAAAAAAGTACCTTTTTACGTTGACTCTTCCTGTACATCATTGACGGTAAAAAGGTAAAATTTCTGTATGAAAATAAAAAGAACGTGTTCCCTTTAATTACCTGGGAGAAAGAATATCAAATTGTGATTTATTAGCCAAACATGTTTATATTTGAGAACATCCCAGGGCATATTTCATCCTCATATTACCTCTAACTGGACACTGCATCATGTCAATTTGCATTTCAACGAAAACTTGGAAAATAACGTTTGATTTCAGCAAGCGGTGTTGACCCCCATGGCAGAGAATCACTGTTTCTCTTTCTTTCAAAATGCAATTAGCAGCAATTATTGTGAAACTCATCCTTTTATCACTAAAGGGGCTGCAAAGTGATATTGAATATTGGGAGAACTGATACTTGTGTTTTTATCTCAATAGTTTCGTTGTGCTGCCAAACAGGAAACGATTGATTGTTAGGCAGATCAACAACAACAAAATGTCGTCTTGAAGAGAGCCATAGAGGATAGATTTGTTTGACATATCGTCACTTTTTCAATGTGTATTTTTTAGTGGGTAAGCAAATGAGACTTGTAGGAAATGTCTTTTGCACATGGACTACATTACTAGTTTTATCCTATGAAGCTAGTTTGTTTTTGTTTTACCGTCCTCTTAAGATGTTTTTGTAACAAAATTAATATTTGTACTCGGTGTTGATACTGAATGGCTATGGTAAATTACATTTTACAAATGCTATTCACAATTATTCTTTTAAGAAGAACATTTTTTGAGTAGATATATCCCTTGATTTCCTACTGTACAACCTGTTGATTCCAAACAATGCAACATAATCCAACTCCAAAATCTTCGATTTAATTAATACTGGATTCACTCTCTCTTCTTGCTGCATGATTCATAGAGCAAAATTCAAATTTCTTCTTTCTTTAAAGTGTAACAAAAACTTGGGGCCCCAGGTGTTGAGACTCTTGTTTCTGGTGTAGGGATAATTCTGGGTCTACCTACTAGTATTTATACAAAATTGATTTGGGCTGAATCAGGATCAAGAAAGAAAATGATGGACAGGTTTTTACGATTGATTTTCTTTGCTGGTTGGTTAGGTTCTATTGTTCAAATCAAATTTAACTGTAAAAGTTTATTCTTAAAACAGTAGTTGGACTGTGACGTGAGTTCACATTCATTTTTTATCAGTGTGAGGCGTCATTTATTTGGAGATAAAAAGTTGTTGCGTAAAGGGAAGTACAACCTAGTAAGTCATAAAAATAATCTGTGGTACCCTCAAAAAATGTCTATGGTATGAAAAATATATTTTTAAAAATCTAGAACTGGGAAGTAAACAGATTTAATTAGCTCTTGGAAACTTCCTGTTACTGAGTAAAACTAACAGAAAACATATTTTAAAAGTTAAACAATAATGTTATAATGATAATATTACATTTATAAAGCAACTTTTCATTAAATGAAAAGTGCATAAAAAAAAAATTATGAATGAATTATCAGTTATTTCATGATGATACCAATTAATTTGTATTTTACCAGTTCACATGCTTGGTATATAAAAGTTTTTGTCATTGTCACATTGTAAAGGTGGCCTTGATATGAACATGTTGATGATTTGAAGCTAAACAAATACAAAACAACAAAATATAACAACTTAAAAGCAAATAACTAGAACTGCAATTGTATTAGAATTATATCCTTGCATTGACACGCTAGGTTTGTCGTAGATGAAAGAATGTCTCTTGGACTATCAATTTGTTAAAAGTCTGTTGATAGGAAGTGAAGATAGGAAAAAGAAGAAAAGAAATGACCGAAACAGACAAAATGGCACCTGCATGGACATGAATGAGTGATTTTGGAAGATGAAAAGTCCAGCGAGCATAATGGGATGCCGAAGACTCTGCTTCTAAGCACTGAGGAAGCAAAGAATAAGAATTCAGAACGTGAAAGAAAACAAGCATGAATGCAGATAAGGCATTGATAAAGTACGTCAATGCAATGATTGTTACTGCAATACTTTATTATGCATGTCTGAATCGTAATAGTACTACTAATAATAAAAACGTTACTTATAAAGTGCTTTCCACCGAAGTCTTTAAGCGCTATACCTGAATCGTCTATTTTAATAATATATATTGAAATTGGTAATAAGTTGGTATTGAATATTATTGGTCATGATATTTAAGGTGATGTGCTTGTAAGTTTCATTTCCGCTTGTGAATTAATCAATTCATTAATGTGTTTTAATGAGTAAGTAGCTACATGTACGTGTTGGGGAAAAGAAGAGAAACAGAGAGGTGGGAGAAGAGAGATAGTAAGAACGAGAGAGGGAGAAAGGAGAGAGGGGAAGGAAGGAGGGAGGGAGAGAGAGAGAGAGACAGAGAGAGAGAGAGAAGAAAAGATGGGGAATTATGAAATATTATAAGAGAAAATGAAAGAGAAAAAGCAATTCCAACTCTGATATTCTGTTAAATTATGGATTTATAGCTATAAGATATGAACACACCCATTTTTTTATCCTGTATATGGTATCCCTCTAACCCTAGATGTAAACATGACCTTATATGCTGTGTACTGCAAACTCTCAATGTGAACGAGGCTGCATGTTCAACTAACCATAGATGTGAACATTGATCAGTGCATAATCCTATATCTAATGCTGTGCTAACTGTATATGTGAACAAGGCTGTGTATCATCCTACCTGGTGTTCTGCTGAACTGAAATGCGAGTTTGATCCTGTATCAGGTATTGTGTTTATTTTTTTAATGTGAACATGCCTGGGTCTTGTCCTGTCCCCTAGCAGTCAGTACTGAGCAAACTTGGTGGTTTAGAGAGCAACAAAAGTGACACTGTTTACCTGCAAACTCAGTCTTTTGCCATTACTGAATTAGTACTGCTTTGCCATACTGCATTTGCACTTCTATGTATCAAAGGATAGAAGGATTATACAGCGTATAAGGATGAGACATTCTGGTATTTTCACAAATAGTGCTCCATCAAGTGAATAATGCTTCAGTAGACCTGATTATATACGGGATGTACTGTAAAATAGCCTGAGATATTAAGGCTGTTTTAGGGATGTGCTATGCATATGGGTAGATATAATCAGTTACCACTGGTAATGCAGTATTTTACTTCCTGTTATAGTCCACTTGATTGGCGGGCATGGGACCAGACAGAATATGGTATCATGCAATCAGCAGAGTTTTAACAATAAATTGTTTCACATTTTGTATAAAAAATTACTACATTTTTGGTTATGTTAATGTTATATAGAAGAATGTCCCCTTTGAAGGTTATTTGCTCATCTTGTTTACTGTAACATGCAAAGACATGAACAGTTTATGGGGGAATGGTTTACAATCATTTTGAATATTGATATCAGCATGTCAAACTAACACATAATGTCACAAGTGCAAAAGTATGTATTATAGAAGTATTGACTGCTATGAGAGGCATCACTGTTTATATAGGCTCAAGGGGTCATAGCAGGATGTACTGTCCACAAGAGCCAGTATAGAAACAGCGATGCCTTGACATATTAAAGCAGTCCATATATCTTTTTATATTTATATCGAATTCACACACAAAATCTACAAAGAATTCTTACCTCATCCTTTTCTTGAGTAAAGATTTGTTAAAGCATCACAGAAAGTCTGAGACACTGTCTGTAAATTTTGACTTTAAAGTTGCTTTCATGTTACGATCATTCGGGAATGGCACACACATATCCGCGCTCGCACAAAGAATTGTTTTACACGTAAAGCAATGGAGATATCAGAAAAATTTAACTTAGTGGCCTGTTACCCTTGGCAACGGGCATCTTTCTCCTTGACTATTGACTGTTAGGCGGGCATGGCTAAAATCACGACTCCAATTTCAACCAATCAGATGACTAGATTTATTCAACTAAAGAGAGGTATATTATCTGTAATATGAACCATTTTGCTATAGCACAATATGCGTAAATTGTCAAGTTGTGCATCCATAAGTAATCTTTGGTAGATATAGACTGATTGCAACACCAATTTAAGAGAATAAATTATATTTCCAAAGAGAAGTAGGATATCATCTCATATTGATCTTGTTGATTGAGAATGAAAGAACAATACATACAGCCAGTTACTACCATTGATTCCATGGGTACAAAATGGAGTACCCCATCCTTGTAGCATGCACCATCTTGTGTGGTTCTTTAGTGTGACTGCACTATGGCACACTGACTCTAGACAAAAAGCAAGGGTAGAGCAGAGAAACCCTAACCTGTATCAATTTATCTATGGCCAACATTGGTTCAGCAGGCACTCCTACCTGTGAGCGCTCTAACACGACCTCACTGCTCAACAAATGTAGCCATATGTATCCAAATTAAGGCTTCACCCCTATACTATAGGAGCTGCTGAGATTGAGGATGAAATTGTCTGGGCCTGTACCTGTTATATAATACATGTTCATATATCATCCATCTTTTTTTAGCCAGAAGGGCATTTATTTTGTGCAAAATACTTTGAGTTTCTTGCCCCAAATAAGCAACATGTATTATGAGAGAGAGAGGGAGAGGGAGAGAGAGAGAGAGAGAGAGAGAGAGAGGGAGAGAGAGAGAGACAGACAGAGAGATAAAGAGACAGAGCTTGGAGGGGAGATCGAGGAGGGGAGTGTTATAATAAATATTTAACATACAAGAAAAATTTACAAGTTTGGCACTTATATTGAATTTTAAATAAAAATGTATAATTTGAAGAAAGAAAAAAAATATTCAGAAACTGTTAATCAATGCAGTATTTTTGTTCTATACCAGCTTCCGGTAAATGGGAACAGTAATTCAACAACTTCATGAAAATCAGAAATGCTGAAACATATCAACACAGGATTGCATGTTTTATAATTATGTCCCCTCATAAATTGTATTTCTTTAATTTTGTCAACCTGCCTAAATGCATTTATTAGCCAGAAATAATGAAGGAGATTCATATACACCACAAAATAAATTCTCACAAAAATAAGTTTTGTAAACTGAAATTTTGAAAAAGAAACAAATTGTTAATGCTACATGTACATACGGTATAAACATTGCAAAATGTAATCTCAAAAAAGTTATTGTATTGATATATTCTCCTAGATTGTAAGGAATGTTGTTTTAAAAAATAATGTGCAAAATGAATACAGTGTGAAAGTTGAGACCACGTTTTTGTTCATAATATGAATGAATGAATGAGAGTAGAGAGGTTTCAGTACAGGGCTGAACCATGCTGGAGATGTTGTTTTTATGCATGATATTTGTGTAAGCTCAGGGAAATGGGTAAAGGGTTGGCTCATTTTTCTATTGTTGTTTCCCAAAGCTAAATATATCCACCAAGTCACCCTTTCAACTTACAGTGATCTCTAATTATGTGTGTGCAGGAAGGAATACACTGTATTTATTCTTGTGATTTACTACGTTGTACGGAAATATGCTCAAATTTTTTTTATCATTGTGTTAGTACCTGCTTTTGATAATTTTTTTGTAACTAAAAAATTATTATGAGGATGTCTGTAAATGAAGAGAAAAATTACAATTTTACATGAATTTGGAGTGAGTGCAGAAAGTTCATAGAAAAATATTAATGAAAGCTTTAGGTAAATTTGAAAAAAGTGAAGTACATCTAATGTTTTTCTAAATTAGATATGCAAATGATCCTCATATTGGAAATCCGTTAATAAACAACATCTGAGCTAGAGAGGACTTGGATGATAAGAGACTTTCAGAAGTCATAACCACACATATGGACAGAACACAATATTTGAAACGTTTTTTGAATCACTTTACACATATCGTCCTTGTTTTCACGAAGTGACGGTAGTGAGGAAAATCGTAACGCAAAGTGAATGCAATTTGTTTTCACTACCGTCACTTCGTGAAAACAGCGACGATATATGCGATTATTGAGTCTAGTGTAACATATGGAGGTATATATGAGCATATGGAGGTCATTAAAGTTTTTATCATAAAGTCCCAGTTTTATATCTTCTCATTTATCTAGTGTAACATATGGAGGTATATATGAGCATATGGAGGTCATTAAAGTTTTTATCATAAAGTCCCAGTTTTATATCTTCTCATTTATCTATGGGATAAAACTTAGCCATATATTAAATAGAATGTTAGGATAAACAATATAGAGTTTGGTTCTCTTGGTGGTATGTGAGTGAGTAGAGAAGTAGATTGAGATGAACAAAATATATATCTATGCCAGTGTGTTATATGTGCTTGGATGTGATTTGATGTTGTGAAATAGTAAGAGAGGGAAAGGAGCAGAGAAACAGATAGGAGATAAACATTTTTTTTTAAATTGCTACTCAAGTAAGCAACAACATAAACCACATGTGAGAGGTTATGGGGAACAAGTTGGGGATGGACTAGCTGTGTTCAGTTCATTTGGGTTCTTGGCACAATTCATTTACATGCTAATTGTCATCCTATATGAAAAGACCTCTGTAACACATCCTGTATCAATGGTTGCTTCTAATACACTATGTCACAGAAAATTGTGTCTTATGACAATAAAGTGTCCTATCTACATAGCCTACATTATATGATGGCAATCAAAGGCATCTTTAACCTTGAAGCTAGATTGTTTTTAGGCACCATGAAATGGTGAGTAACTTAATGAAATTATTAGAATTGTGAGACCAGTGATGGCTTTTAAATTCTTGCCTTCATATTGCAGGTTGGTGACATTCAATAAATGCACTATTACATGATTGTTGAATGTGCCAGGATTTTAATACTTGACTTTGTATTGTTCTTTACCTTTTTTTGTACATGTAAGGTTGATTAGTCAAAATGCCTTCTCTTAGAACTTAAATGATTTTAATTATGTGCCTTGTTATGCATATAGAAGAAGGCCAAGTGCCACAAACAACACATGTCCTAACCTGATTAACAAGGACGATGCATATATTGTCAGATTTCAGGCATTTACCCAATCCATGGCTAATACATATGGTAGGGCATTATTTGCGTAAGCAGCCAACTTGTGCCAGGACGATTGCGGGTGTTTATATGGTAATCTATAGTAGATCTTGACTTAGTGTAGTGATTAGGGATTCAGAGCTAGTCTTTCCCTTCTGCTTAAAACTCTCCCCCAAATACTATGGATAGTTCTAAGAGATTTACATTATGAGGATGTCTCTCCACCAATGAAAGCTCATTTGCGCCTTGTCTCTCTTTTATTCTCTCCACCCCACTCTCCCTTCTATTATTCTCTCTTTTCGTACTCTCTGTCTTTCACATTTCCCCTCTCCATATATCTTTGGATAAGTCTCCCCATATATCACTTTTACCCTCTCTTTCTGTATTTTTTCTTTCTCTCTTGAAGAGGGGCTCTGAGGGGGGGGGGGGGGGAGTAGGA
>BEXV01000339.1:186074-197633 GCA_003118195.1 Hemicentrotus pulcherrimus | reverse complement strand
TTTTTTTTTTTTTTGGGGGGGGGGAGAGAAAAGCTCTCTTATCATCTGTAAATGTTCATAGCCAATCCTGGAGTGATAGAGGTAAGATCACAATTGTAGTGACATAAAAAGCATTTACTCTAATGCATGAATTGACTCTATTTCTTCATTCATTTAGAGGGACATACTGTTCCTATTTCAATCCAAAGATAGCATACTGTCTCCAGCCTGGCGAAATCCAAGAAATGCTTCTCTATTTTTCAGTGGTGAAAACGATATTCAGATAGATACTTAAGAACTCATTCTCTTGTTTTGGAACTGAAATGGATAGCATGTCGAGCGATACACTAGCTGTGCAGATGAAGTTTTTGACTTTTTTGGGCAGGCCATGGTTTGTAGGTTCCAATGGAAGATATATTACATGGGCGAGACAGAGGCCCGACGATCAACGACATTCCCAAGTCCTCTTGAGCTCATCTCAGGGTGTGAAATCTAAACCGGGTTTTTGCAAAATGCATGCACTGAGGGGGGACCTGACGAGTGGCTTCTGCCATGTCCTGCTTGCGACATGGTGGTAATTCTACACCGTGTGGCATAGCTGGCCGTGTAATTCCCGACGTCAGAAGCGGACCCCAGGTTGCCTCGGTTCCAAGCTGCCGCAAAAATGTTTTGGGAGCGACGCAGCACAGGAATTAGGGGGTAGAATCTTCACGGCATGATGAGGGGGAAAGCTAGGCGCTGGGGGAGCACTCGGCAAGAAATGGCTTTTGAATCTTGTTAAGAAGAACGTACTGCAAGTGGATTGCAGAACGACAGAATGATGTTGTTGTCAGTCGTCCATTTCGGAGTTGAACAGTGCACACGTGGAGTGCACCTACTTATGAATTGTAGGATTATTATACCTGATTCTTTCCATTCTGTGGTTTTTGTTTCTACGTGTCTCACATACAGTATAATAACCACACTTGTGCGTGGATAGCAGAGCACACTACTTGAGGACTGACTGCTACTTGCCTATACACTTCTTGTAAGACACTGTGGTGAAAATTACACATCTTCACAATAATCTATGATAATTAAATACAGCCGCAGAAATGCCAGTTATGCTTGTGGATGCATGCTACAAGCAAACAAATTCAATTTGTCAGTACTCAAACTCTGTCCTTAATTCGATTGGTGTGATTTCTTTCTGCCATATTTAGGATACAAACTGTTGACATGCTTATGAAAGTCTTATACTAACCAATAGTACACTGAAGGCACATGATAGGATCCAGTGGTGAAATATGTGACTGTTGTATGATAACAAATTAATGCTAATGTTTGGCTCCATTATTTGTGCAAATTCGGACACCAAGTGCATCATACTGTACTATCTATAAAGTTCAGAATCTGTTTGATATCTAGATTCTGTAATTAGGAGCCTTTTATTCTGAAATAAGAATATTCCCCATGATCATGAGTTATTGAATATCCATTGGTTAAAAACAAAAATCTTGGATGGAATTCATATAAAATGACAATAAAATACAGGTTTTACCTAACCAGGAACATACAGATTTATATTACACGTACCGTATGTACATTTTATCATGCAATTTCGACACACCCATTCTTTGCTACTGTTAAAATACACTGAACATTTCAACTTGCTTTCATGTAAGTGGCTGAATGCAAGAAAATTGGCCAGTGTCAGTCAAAACGGCGTTTGATTGAAGAGGAAATTGGAGAAATAACAGTCCTTATTCTTGTTTGCTGTTAAGTCAAGGCTCTTATTAAAGGACAATAAATCATAAATTGATCCAATGTAGCTGTTATCATGCATAACCTCTCTCTACCTATTCAGTCAGTCTTGGTGTCTATCTACTTCTAAGCTAGAGATGTTTGAACAGCCACGTGTGGAAGGGTCCAGCTTTTCATTTTATAAAAGTAGCAAGAGAATAAGTCTTCTCAATTTAATCATGAAAATATAAAGGGGGGAAATGGAATGAGGCGTACACTAGGCGTGTCTGCACTATCTCGAGATTGCCAAATATCCAGCTATTTTGAACTATCCCGATCGAAAGCTATCCAGCTATTTGCGTCTAGTTGGTCGGGATAATATCCCAAGATATCTCGGTCTAGTTTGCGGTTTTCCGTGTTTACTCGAGGTCAGTGGTTGTACTAGCGCACTGAGCGGTATAGATCGCATGTGCGAACCGGAAATCGTTGTGCACGATGGGATCGGGATAATTCACTCCGTACTTCGGTCTAATGAAGACGGTCGCGAACTATCCCGCTAGTTTGGAAATAGAAGGATATTTTGCAAACTAGACCGAGATATCTTGGGATATTATCCCGACCAACTATCCAGCTAATTTGCCACTTCGGTCTAATGAAGACGCAAATAGCTGGATAGTTTGCGATCGGGATAGTTCAAAATAGCTGGATAGTTGGCAATCTCGAGATAGTGAAGACGGGCCTAGAGAGAGGGAGGAGGGAGAAAAAGAGAGAGGGGGATAATGAAAAAGAGATTTAGGGAAAGAAGATGAAGAGGGAAAATGGGACGGAGAGCGAGAGAGAGAGAGAGAGAGAGAGAGAGAGAAAGAAGGTTGTCTACAGAATAGAAAAATTGAGAAAGTTTGGAAAGGGCTATGGCAAGATACCTGAGATCAATATAAAAACTAGATTTCAATGATTGTCTTTCTTTGAAAAAAAAGACTATCAAACTTAGTGCTAATGCATGAACAAAAACAGGGGTTTGGGGAGGGTGGGGGGAGGGGTCAAATGACAGTGGAGAGTTATTACGTTTTGAGTACTTTCGTTGGTAAAAGCTATTTATTTAATGTATGAAGTATAGGTTTGCCACTTTTTTATAGGCTGGTAAATCATGAATACTCACACTTCTGTGAGTACGCGAGGTGACTCTTTTCATACTTAACCACAACTTTTGTTACCACTTGAACAAAATCACAAGTGCTTATTATTGAGTCTAGTCATGACATATACTTTATATATTTACTTTTTGAAATACTTTATACATACTCTTGGTTATTATCATTTCTTCTTCTTCAAGATAATCTGCCTCCTTCAATACTGAAGATTCTTGCAGATGCCGTATACTCGGCCTGGTTGGGGTATGCAGGTGGACCATTACACCGGGGTTTCCCCCTACTCTTATACGAATAGTGCAATGGGTTCTTAACGTGCAAGGGTTGTGACTCTCCTGTACACGGGGCCTCCATTTAACGTCCTATCCGAGGGACGGAGTGTTTTCCACTTGACATACTGTAACCTGCATCTATGAACAAGGGAAGGGGCACGTTAGCACACAACGCATGCTTCTGTCATCTGCCTAGGTGGGAGTCGAACCCGGGATCTTTGGTTCGACAGGCAGACGCTTTACCGACTGAGCCAACTCGCCTCCTTATTTCCTGTGGTGGGTGGGGGAATACTGACTTTCATTAAATATTTAATAGAAGAAATAAATATAAGAATTTGTCAGAAGGGGTACCGAAGAGCTTCTCAAAATTTGTTGAATTAAAATTGGATGCATATTTTTGATGATTTAAGGCTAACAATTCATGCCACAGTGGTGTCACCTACTCACATTCACATACTCATCATGCCTCCCAATAGTTTGATGAACTCAGTCTTACATACATTTAGTGCCCAAATCTTGAATTAAGCATTTTGGTCACATTAGGTTCATTCATAAACATGAAAATCATCATTCACTTGAGGTTGGCTCATTGGTAATTCAAATTCATTATTTTCCAATTCAGATGTGTGTTTCAAAATCCTCCTTCAAATTGCCAGGGTGAAATTAATTCCATGTTCTTGCACATTGCAAAGTTTGAGGTAGGTATATAACTCTTAGTTATGGTGGGGTAAAAAATAAAAGAGTGAGATAGAGAGAGATACTAGTAGAGAATGACATGAATACTGTAAACAAACAAAAAGTGGCTGAGAGAGGGAGACAGAGTCAGATATAGGGTGAAAGACAGCTAGTGAGCAACATGTTTTCAAGTAAATGTCTTTCAGAAGCCTGATTTTGGGCTGAAAAAAATGTTTGTGATTGTAGTCAGAGTAAACGCATCAGATAAGTGCGGTAACACAATGATGGGATTTTGTATAATCTAACGATTCATTTTAACAGAGTTCACACTCTGCTATAGTCAAATAGGAGTTTAATTACACTTTAGCGATTGAAAGACAGTATGATATTGATATTAATCAAATACAGTTTCACAAATTGATTCAGCCTGGCCTCCTGACTCAATGCCTTCTAAAGAAAATTACTAGCTTTTCAACTTCATTCGGCCCTTTCCTTCCCTCCATAAGGCCTGTTTTCATCAGCTCGAGATTGCCAAATAACCCGCTATTTTAAATACCCCGATCACAAACTATCCAGCTAATTTGTGTCCTCATCAGCCCGCAGTTGCAATTAGTGGGATATTTGGTTGAGATAATAATCCCAAAATATCTCGCTATTTGTCCCGTACGTTTTCACCAGCCCAAAGACTCACATTATGCACGAACACTGTGCAAAATATCTTGAGCTAATTTCTTGAGCTCAAGTTTAGAGTTTTGAGGTCGAGTCTCAAACTGATGAAGACGCGATTTGTAACTTTGTGCTTATTTCCCAAATCAGAAATAGCAGGCTATTTGGCAATCTCTAGCTGATGAGGACATACCTAGTGTAAACCTTTGTGTTAAATGAAGCAGCTGTAGATTTTTCACAAGTGAATGGAATTGGATAGTGCTCGGTAATTAGACTCTCCCATCTCTAATACCTCTTTCAAGTGATACTTCCAAAGTAAACAGTTGTGTGTCTAAATCCACCGATATTTGTGAGGAAAACATGGGTGATTATATTACCAACGTAGATGTCTCTCGCAGGCGCTCTAATCTCAAATCCATGGGCCTTTATTCAAAACTTTTTCCCATAATTGGATATGAACTATGATCACTAAATACAATATTATGGATACAAAATAAATGAAACAAATATCAATATGAAGCATTTTATTTCAGTGTTCAGGATCTACATCACTCAAAAAGTTGAAGATGTTTTCATCATTATTTTTGAGACAAAAAGTCATTTCTTATCACCATTGATCATTTATTGGCTTGACTATATACGTACTACAATGCAGCCAATTTCATTATTTTAGTTAATATGAAACAAAGATCCTTTAGAGGGGAAGTCTAGCATGATATTAAGGTGGTTTTAATAGAAGCAGAAAAAAATGAGTGGAGCACATTATTGAGCATTTGAGAAAATTATGATTCAAAGTTATTTATTTTTTTAAGTTGCGATCAGTCTAACATCAAATTGACAAATCTGTGATGTATCTTACAAGCCCCGTCCTGTATGCTCTGTACTTGAATAAATCTAAAATCTGGGTTTTCTCTCAAGAAAGTTTTCTATCATACATTTACCAGAAACATAATTTTTGCATATATATTTCTGTACAACCCCTGTATGGAACAATCTATTCCATCATCAATAACAAAGAAAATGAAAGTTTATGATATTGTATGTACAGAGCAAATGGGAAAAGAGCTCGCATGATATGTCACAGAGTTGCCAATTTGAGTAAAATGATGGTAACTTCAAAAGTTTGATAATATCTTAATTTCATTTGGTATTTGCTCAAACTTTCACTGACCCGTTCCTGTCATTTCTGCTTCTATTAAAGCCAACTTAATATCAGGTATGAGTTCCCCTTTAAAATAATATCATAATGGTCTTCTAAAGTGCATTGCTGTATTAAGATAGAAACATTTTTAGATTTATAACATATTTTAATGCAGTTGTTAAATGTTTTACTAACTTACTACTATTTAAAAAAACTAGAACAGATTAACAAGGAAAGCTTGAACATTGCAAGTACTTGTGTGAGTGTTGTGTTGATTATGCTTTTAGTAAAACAAATTAAAGATCATTTCATTGGAGAATCATAATGATGGAAGTTTCATGACACATAATTCAACAAAACATAAAATTAAGGGCCATGTAGAGGTGTTGTGTGTATAGCTCTAACTTTCCCTCTTGAATCTTCATTTCCTTGCAATGCTGACTTGCCCTGCCTTCATACTATCATAATTCATTTTATAGCTACATGTATAAGAGAATCTTATATATACACAGTTGGTATGTCATTTAAAGAAATATTGTGTATTGAAACATTGTATTGCAAAATACATATTTGAGCATTGTTTCGAATGAAAACTCGACAAAGAATAATGGTCCTGCTCTAGTCTGAAACGTATCATACACACATTGTACAACTGGGTGGGGCTTATCGTGAGCACACACTGATGATTGCCAAGCTGTTTTATCCATTGACTTCTTAAAAAGTAATTTCTTTATACAATGTTTCTTTTACGATATTGTCATCTATTGTGTACGCTGCACATACAATGTTTCTTTGTACCATTTTCATATAAATTTCAATCTATCTGAATAGGTTATTAGTCTATGGGCAGGGTTAGCCCAATGCCCCCTTCCCCCTTCCTCCCCCATTCATAACTATTTGCCTACACAAGGTTTGCTTGTAGATCCTTCTATCAGCAGGAATCCTGAACATGCCCCAGCTAAGTTCCAGAGGTGTTAATTTCGTGGTATGGTGGTCTTATTTACACTAGCTCATCTTTCTCTATGCCCATGGTGTATCAATTCTCTTTTATTCCACCAATACACTATCACACATGCTGATGATTACAGATACCTACAGCTATAGAGCTAGTCACCATTCATTGGGTTATCATTGACTTTATTTAATACACCAGTCCAAAGGGATCCCTATTCTCTACATGTTTGGGACTACCTTACTTGCCAAAGAGTACATCAAGAACTTGGAAATATGTTCGATTTCATGTTACTATGGTAACTATTGCAAATGAAAATGGTAATATAGTATTGATTCATAGACGATGCTGATGTAATGTCAGATTTGATGTATTATGGATTTCATTGCACTTGAAGAACCGCTGCAAAAAGTAAGTTTAATATTTCTCTTTATGTTAAGTATTT
The DNA here is from genome assembly GCA_003118195.1 of Hemicentrotus pulcherrimus. NCBI lineage: Eukaryota > Metazoa > Echinodermata > Echinoidea > Camarodonta > Strongylocentrotidae > Hemicentrotus > Hemicentrotus pulcherrimus. Next base: position 190,633 of record BEXV01000339.1, on the reverse strand, counting down.
CTCTTTTGTGCACATCTTTATGTAGAAGTTGTTTCACAGCAAAAAGGTATAACATGAATTTTCTTATGCATTATTTCTGGCTAGCAACTGTCTTTTTTAATGTTGTAATAGAGTACATTTACTGACAATATGCACAATCAAAATTGATTTATGTTTCTTCCTTAATAACTATTCCAAAATAACTCTCTTTTGAATTTACTTGGAGAGGAAAGAAAGGGATAACAAGATTGACTCTGTTTTAAGACTATAAAGGTGGTGGTTTGAAAGTTTAAGCTTTGAACTGTTTGTAAAAGGTTCAACGAGTAACGTGGATAAAGCAATTACTCGACAGTGAGAAGAAGAAGAATTGGGTGTTTAGATCTATTAGTGGAAGATTTATATTCTTTTGTAATTTTGATGTTAAATTTTGTTGTTTTTTAAATGTTTTTCAAAAAGTATTTATAAGTTGAATCATAGATGATTACAAGGCAGGGTGAGACAGTTGCCATATTCAATAGGTGCATTTACACTGCAACCCCAAATGGTAAATTTTTCTCTCATTCCGGGGTTTCGCTGGTACTCGCCTAGCAACTATCGGCGAACCACTTCTGTGTTAATACATCACGCAGGACACCTACCAGTGGCACATGTGCTCTACTCGCCCCAAAAGAAGTTTAAGCAGACTTCAACGGTTTTATATAGGATTTTTCCAGTAGTGTAAATGGTACTCCAAAAAATTTGCATTTTTTTTCAGAAGGTGTTTGTGATGCGAAAATGGACCTATTTTAAGAGTCTTGATAGTGTTAGCTTAATTTAATATGGTTACAATATATGATGTTTACAAGAATATTAGGTATCTCTTGTAATCAAGTAATCAAGGGCGATTTTGCTTGAAACTTTCATATGCGTTATAAGGCCATTTAAAAGAATATACATGTTTAGCGTCCCTGCCTGATTTCTTTTTGGGGGCCTCCTATTTTTTTTATATTATTTTTTTTAAAGAAAAAAACATGAAAAACACTGCTGAAATGGGTCTATTTCTGATTTAAAAAAAAGGAAAGAAAAAAAAATTTCGGCAGCCATCTTGAAAAAAAGCCAGACTGTCAGGGAAAATGTACTGAGCGGCCATTTTGAAAGAAAAAAAAGGGCCTCCTCCTTCCTATTTAAAAAAAAAACAGGACGCTAAACATGTTTGTTTTTTATTTGGCCTAAGAAGATTGCATACGATACTTGATTATGTTGACCAATTTGATTTTGTGAGAGATATTGCATCTGGAAATTATTCATGATGAAATATGATTTGAGACTTATTTTGGTTCATCACACGATTCATGTGCAAATGACTGAGGGTAACTTTAAAGTCAATGTAATCCATGACTACTCATAAAATGAATCATTGAAATCAATGCATACCACCAAGCTTGCTATACATCATTGTTTCTTTAAACCTAAATGGATTTACGCTGAAACCTCCCATCTCTTCTCATCTTACCAGATTCATTACACCACATTTCAAATCAAACTCAAAACATTTACTTAAAAAGCTGCCATCCAATCCTTGAGGTCGTCAAAGGTCAGACTCCCATTTGACCTTGGTTGACCTCTAGTTAGAGACACCTTAGTCAAGGTATAAGGGAGATGGTGTGACTTACACAAGAGATCTAACAGAGAGTGAGAGAGAGTGGCACAGAGAGTGTAAATTACTCCAACTAGCTTCCAGTTTCCATACTGCTTATCTTAGGATTTGGGAGAGAGAAGCTTTTATCTTTTAGAGACGATATCGAGCATGCATGGTCTCTCCAGTATGTCTGTCTGTCTGTCTGTCTGTCTGCCTTGTTTGTATGTCCATCTTCTCTCAGAAAACGTGTGCCTATCCCTCTACCAGGCTCTCATTCATTGACTCAATACATAACTTTATTTTGCTTACTGTTTTGTAATTATGACTTGAGAGAGGAGTCAGTATGTCTGCGAGCATGGCGGACTCGTGCAGACAAAATTGAGTGTTATCATTAAAATCTGCAAAAGATTAATTTTTCAACCAGTATTAGTTTTTTTGATGGCTCTCTTGTAGTTGATTAGCAGTGGGTTGATTTTGTAGTAAGTTACTAACATTTCCAAACACACTGGATTTCATGAGCTTGTTATTTCAGACATACTCATTTTTAATGGTACAGATATCACTAACTTTCCAATAAATGTTATGTCATTTATCTTGAGTTATGTGTAATGCTCTTTGACATAATTCTGTTTCTAGTTTCATACACAATTTGTAAAACTTTAAAAAGTATTGATGCAGAGTCATTAAAATGTTAAGGAAGTGTATGACAGAGTTCAAGAACAGATAAATGATTTTTAGGAGTACTTGTGTGATCAATATTCACTCTATTTCCTCTTGCAATCAGGAAAGTAGAATATTCTATTAGGAGTCATAGAAAAAGTATATTTAAAAACTTTCAACAATGTGCCGTACACGTTTTCTGTGATATTTTTTTCCTTCATTTCATCTATGATTGTTGCCTTGTAAGTTGATTCTTCTAATGTAATTTATGGATGTTCTATCTTAAGTTTTAACAGTGATATGCAAGGTCTTTATTTGAGAATTCATACTTAACATCAACATTTTATCTGTTTAATCCCCACTAGATCCTATATGTTATTTCTTATTTTTTTCATTTTACCACTTACATTACATGAAAGAATTACTACAATAACATTTTGCTTGTTCTTTAGTAATCCCCCCCCCCCATTCTGTCAACAAAAGAAAAAGGTACTTTTCATGCTCCAGACCTATCTCGTCCATCAGGCTGGCCAATCAATGCCAATTGCAAGATATTACTGATCTGTTTTCTTTTGCCCCCATCTTATTCACAAGGCCAATCAATAAGGTGAAATTCACCCAAATGCCCCCTTTTTTTCTCTCTTTTAGTCACGATACTGTATATTTAATTTCCCCTATTTCTGCCCTCACTCTCAGTCTTCTCACACAAGATGCCTTTCCCATTTAAAACTACTGTAGTTGAGAGTGTACGAGGCGCAGGAAAGCGAAACGGTTATGTGAGTGTGTAACCATGGTGTAACTCTGTTACGCATCTAATTAGCACCAGAGGGCGCCTCAACGTTGACAAGATAAATAAATTACCCTGGTCAGACCTGCAGCTATCTTCATACTGATCTCAAATTGCTTCCCAAATTTGTTGGAACCATCTCTGTTTTCATCTGAAAACTCTTGATTTGCAGGTTTTTAGCTTCTCATATTTTTTCCCTTCTATTTCAGGTCGACTCAAATTTAAGTTTATCTTGGTTGCACCACAAATCGGCATCCTATTGTAACAAGTTGATGGATTCACCATCCTTTTTTGCTCTTTAGTCCATCTTTGCAGGTATAGCAAATTCAAGTTTGAGAGATTTAGATGTTTATTTCATTGAAGAACTTTTGTATTAAAAAAAAGGTAATATGTACATGATAAATGTGTAAAAGCAGTATTACACACAATTATTCATGATAGAATTACTAAATGTTTTAGGTATGTACAGTAAAGTAAATTAGGTTTAGACTAATTAGCATTTGACATTTCCTTCATCAAATTTAATGTGTTTATTAGAACTGTCATGAATGCTTGCTATATCAATATTTTGCATTTTACTGAAACTTTAATATGGGTCTAGGTAAGAGGATTTCTTATTCTTATTTGCCATTCTGTAGCTTTGCAGTTTAATTGCTATAGACCCATAGATTTGTTTGTCATTTGATGAATTATATACCAAATCTATCACAGTGTTTGATTATCATAGAAAACAACATCATATTCTACTTCCATTCTCCTTTTAAGTGTTTTAATCAAGAGGCATTCACTTAGTCTGTGTGAAAGTTCATAATAGAATGACCATCTCATATTTATTGACTGTTTGCTTGTTGTAAGAAAGGGAATTTGCAATCCCCTAGTGCGAGGTGAGAAATAAATTGATCAGAAATTCATGCAGTTATCCAGAACTGAGCAGAATGGTTCACCTGCTATTTAAAATTCATATTATTCTGGGGAATATGGAGAATGGAAAAAAAATGGAAAGGGTTTGATAAAATGAGAACCTCTTCATCCCCTCTGGCATTCAATGTGCAATGGGTAGGAGGGAGAGACAGATAGAAGAAGAGAGACAAAGAGAGTGAGAGAGATAGAGAGGGGAGGAGAGGGAGAGAGAGAGGGGAGGTGGGATTGATGGGGTGAGGGACATCCTTATGTATGAGAGGGGGGAAGCAATATAGACATTAGGAGGAGTAAGAGTCAAGGAGAGTGATAGAGAGAAAGAAATAGAAAGAAAGAGAGAGAGAGAGTGTGTGTGTATGTGTATGAGAGAACAGAGTTGGAGAGAAGAGATTTTTAAATGTGAAATTTATTAAATATATTAAAAGAAAAAGATGAGTACAATGTCGACTATGATGCTATGTTATAGAGGGAAATGAGATAAGAAGTGAAGTGTCTGTTGAGAAGCAGAAGGACATTGCCAGTCAGTTTGACACCTATAGTCTGGATGTGCTCTGAATCTCTATCCACATCACAGAGCAGAAATAAAGAGAGAGAGAG
>BEXV01000339.1:161977-173347 GCA_003118195.1 Hemicentrotus pulcherrimus | reverse complement strand
AACAACTTAAGTTCAGGGTGGACTTTCCCTTTAAGAACAAAAGGCTAGTAGATTTTTAACCAGGCAATATGTAGGTATGATAAGTATGATAGGTACTTGGCCTGGGTCATTTAGAATAATCATGATAATTTTGAATATGCCTACCGGTACATGAAAAGTACATTTTGTTGTTGTTGTTGTTATTATTGAAGACTATTAGTCATTTAGTAGATCTTTATACTAAATGGATTACTGACTTACACTGAATTGTAAGTTACATCTTTATATTGTGTTAATTGGTTAACCGTTCTCCGTTTAGACATAATAAAGCAGTTAAGAGTAAGACTAAAAGTTTCCTCACAGGAAATATATTTTACCTTTAAAATTAGTGACAGTAGACGGAGAAATAAGACAAATTAGCTCTTTTCCGAAATGACAGAATCATGGCATAATTTGCCTGTCAAATCTGGTAGCTTCTGTGTCTGCGCTAGGGTGACGGGCGGGAGCAACTAATTAGGTGCAACAGAGGGGTGAGTAATAGAGCCTGGGGGCACTCTAGCCATGCAGCTCTGCTTATGGTGCGAAGGCCGCGGGGAGAAGGCTTGACATTGGTGTGAATATGTTTATCGGCTAAGAATTAAACTGAGAATGGAACAATTGAGATTTAGACAGAAGGAGCCGGAGAGACTCTTGTCCAAGCATGTTACCAGTTCGCTCTCCTATAACAATGTTGTGAGACAACTATTCTGTAGTTTACATCAGATTGTAATATACGAAGATCCAGTGCTACACAGATATAGTATGTCTATATTTACTGTTATTTATCGTTTCTGTAAGAAAAGTAGTATAGCACATTATTAAAAGACGGAAAACAATGCAAGACGGCGAAATAAAGATGAAGCTACGAACCAAAGGCTGCAAGCAATTCTTTTTTTTTTCTTCCAATAACAAACATTTGATATATCAATGAATAATTTGTTCTGTATTATTTGTTTTTAGACATATCTGTTTGGTACTCATTTTCAAAATAACACCTTTGCATAGGCAGGGCAGGATATTTCACTCTGAAATTATATCAAAAGAAATTACAGTAATATCTACATATCTTAGTTTTCATTGCTTCAACCAAAGTACAGTAGTACTATTCAAAATACTATCTACTTTCATCTATGTCCCTCTCTTTTCCGGTGTCAAGAGTTTGGCGTACCAATTTTTTTATTCATAAGCTGTTTTTTATCATTTCTTTAGTGGAATAGATTTTTCTCTTTGTATTTGTACATTGCAGATCATACCTAAGTCACCATACATAACAGTCACAAGTCAGCTCTATAACCATATGAAGGACCAAGCAACCTCCAATCAAAAACAGCAAGAGCTTCCCTTCTGTGATTTTGACAGATTTGAAGAAATTTTGAAAAATACTTGCTTTATCTGTTCAATAATTTCCAATTTTTAACACTGTCAGGTACGTGAAAGAGAGCATAACTGTAGAACATGAATCACATAAATTAGTACATGGGTGTTTTCATTAATAACTACATACTTTTTTCTTCTCATCCTGCCATTTGAATGAGGTCATATGGTAGAGTTTAGTCACCTCTTGGTCTGAATTAATAGCAGAGAAAGGAAATAATTTAGTGTCTGGCACCAGTATTAAAGAGGATGGGGATGGACACAAGATTTATGCTGGAGGAAGTTGTTATCCCTCTCCCCACACCAAGATCATACAGTGACTCGGCTTGTGAGTTTAAATATGAAAAACGGTCTGTATAACTATAAACATGACATCATTCATTTCGAGTAAACTCTGAAATAATTTTCTGGAAATTGCTTTTCAGATTCAATTCAAAATGAAAAGTTATGTACATTACGAAGAACCATGGACTGTTTTAATATACAAATCATAAGAATAATATCTTTCCTCTCACCCCTCTTCTTATCACATTTTGATGTTATTGTTCATATTCTGAGTGTGCCTATTCACAGACTTATGCATATGATATCTTTCTAACCAATGATATTGTGTAGTTATGACGTGTTGTTTTGAACTTGTTTAACCTCTACAGGCTTATTATACAAAATTATGCTTCAATGCCACACTTTAGGTTAGTGTCTGTCAAAAAAGTGTTTATGTCCAAATTATCTTCTGCAGGCATCAGGTCATATGCTAGAGACAATTCTTTCCTTGGCTCTTAATCTAGGACGATGAGAGGAGAGAAAAAGATAAAGACAATCAAAAGTTTTTAGAAAGGAAATGGTTCATGGTTGTCTGGAGTTTATGAGTGGAAACCACTTCTTCGTTAGAGAGAAATGATTTATTATGCATGACATGTTTCCTGGTGAAAGGCCATACCGTTTTCATCTTCCGTGAAGGAGACTCTCTTTTTGTCAAGAAAATATCATGTGGGTTTTATAGTCATAAAATGCTGGTTAACTCACTAATTTTTTAATCAGCATTGCTTCCTCATGGTCCAGTGTTTTATTAGTTTTACCCACAGTAAGTTAAAAGAAACACAAGAAACATTCCACAACAGATCGATTAAGTATAGAGGTACTATTGGTTTGGTAATTATAAGATAATTAGAATGTTGAGGGAGAAAGAAGAAGAAGAAAAAACAACTGGTATGGATAAAAAAGTGCAGGCCAAAAAGAAAAAAAAGGAGAAAAATCAATGGTACTAAGTTTGGAGGAGTGCAAAAACATGGAAAACTGCGTTGCCATATAGGTGGGGTCAAAATAAAAAGTAAATGGAAACGGAATCCAACATTCAGAGTGTGTGTCAACATTTAAAAATGGACCCCTTAGGCAATTGGATGTGCAGAATTAAATCAAATATTTTTCAACATGAAACCAAAAAGAAATCAATAAAAAGAAACCAATAAAAAGAACCAAAAAAAAACCCCGTAAAAATAAAACAAACAAGCAAAAACCCAGAAACAAAATGGACCAGGAAAAAAAGTGGACTAGAAACTATTAATTAGTATGGCCTTAACCATAACCTATCAAAGCTGCCACCCATTGCCTTATTATTAGTATTATTTACTTTAACCTGTTACACATAGCCTAATGCTATTAATTTCATTATCCATAATCCTATTAACCATGAACATGTTACTAGAAGTTTAGTAATAATAATAATAATAATAATAATAGGACAAATTTATATAGCGCTTGTGACATATAAGTTTCAAAGCGCAGCACACAAATCATAATTACTTCAAGAAAACCAATATTACTAATGGCATTAACATTACTCAAATTACCAAGAAAACAAAATATTACTAACATAACTTAACAAATTAACATTGCTTAAATTACCAAGAAAATCAAATATTACTAACATAACTTAACAAATTAACATTACTTAAATTACCAAGAAAATCCTATGGCCCTATTAACTATATCCCTATTTCTGATAGCCCTTATGCAAGGACCTCATCATGCAAACCGAATGTTAATGTGCAGTTTATGCATAAAATAAGTTATATATGTACCGTTCTTTGTAGTTTCAACTTGGGTTGGTTGCTATGGAAACCCAACACAAGACAGTTATGTAGACAGACATTTATGTGATGAAGTGAACACAGCGGCATAATTGTGTTACAGTTCCCAAATTGCCTTTTTTTGGCCTAACACCTTACAGATCCCTTAGAAGGTAAACATTGACAGAGAAATATGGATTTATAGAATTCACTAATGAGACTGAGCCTATCGGGCCAGAGAGGTGTTTATACAGAGCAAGCATGAGCCAAACCTCAGTTTTCATTCAATCAGCGGCATTTATTTGTGCAAGGAGGGAGGGGTGTTGAAGAGGCACAGAAAGAAGGAGATGCTAATAGCTAAGACGGGAGGAGACCCGTACAAACGTCTGTATTTATTTATGGATGGAATTCATAAAGGCATTAGAATGGTGTTTATCTCTGCACAAAGCTAAATTTGCTCGATGTCAGATTGATTAAAATACTCTCTATTTTTGCTCTCTCTCTCTCTCCTTCTTTCCTCTCTCTTTTCACTGATTTTCCCCCCTTCTCTCTTCTCTCTCTTTTATTTCTCAATAGCTCTCATTCTACCTCTTTCCACTTGTCTCTCAACATTTTGTTGACCAAAAAAAGTATTGGAGTTCTCCGTTTCGCAGTCTTAGTCATAACCAGAGATAGAATTATCAATATTTTTTTCAGTCAAATCCATTGTTACAGCGATATGACTTGGAGGTAATTTCATGTATATCATGTATACAATTGACGAATAGAGTAATGAAAGTTAAACTTTGCTTTTCATATTCTTATTATTTCATTATGATTGACTTCCATTCATCCTGAATACATTGAAGCAAATCATTAGATGGTTCTTGGCAGACCTAAACCACAAAGTGTTGTGCTGTACTTGAGACTCTAACTCCAAGCCAGGCCTGGTTGAACTCCACAGAATGAACCTTGTTGTCGGTTTGGCAAACAAGTGGAAAGTGTAACAGTTTTTTGCCAGAAGACAGGGAGTAAGCCGGCTGTGTTTGGCTGTGCGTAATTCCTCTTACTCAATTGCTGTGCCCCCAAGCCAACGCATTTTTAAATTATGCATATGACCGACGTGTCGCTCGCCGCTACCCCAGCTTCTCAGCCCCCTTATCTAATTTAAACACATTTTTTTTTTCCATCCCTGCCTGAGACATGGGCCTGGATTGATTCAATTTGGAGAGGAAGATGGAGAAGAGATGATGAGAAAGGGTACGGTATAGAGGGAAGGACAAACTATACAAATTCAGAGCTACATTTCTGACCAATTTTGATCATGCAAAGAACAAGTTTGATGATGATGATCATCATATGCATTATCATAAGGGAGATTACTATAATAGTGATGATTATAATGATGATGATTATCAGTGTGATGATATTGATGATGGGAAAGTGAACATAATAGTTCTGTCTTAGATATGGATTTATAAGGAGAAAGCCCTTATTTACTGCAATAAAGGAAAATGGAAAGGAGATAAAGATACCATTGAAATAAGGGATTATGACTGAGATGACAAGGAGAAGTGTGTTGCAAAATTTGAAGAAAAATGAAAACTAACTGTGACATGGGAGGGAAAGAAGATAGCAAGAGAGAGAGAGAGAGAGAGAGAGAGAGAGAGAGGAGGGGGAAGGGGAGGCACCGAGAGAGAGAGAGAGAGAGAGCGAGAGCACAGAAAAATAGATGTAGGTGTAGAAGGAGGGGGTTGAGGAAGGCTTGTGAAATCAAAGTAAAAGTTATTGGTGAAATGCCCATGGAACTTGTCGCCTTTTTGACACAGGGTATACTGTTACATCACAATCACTGACAAATTTGGCACGGGTGCACTTTATGCTATTAAAAGTATTGACTGCACCCAAGTTCTTTCTTAGTCACCTATCCTTTTCTTGTGAAGATGAAATGATTTTTTGGTTTGATCAGCTCCTGGTAACCACTGTCAAGGCTGGCTACAGTGAGCTATGTAGCTGTAGGCTGCCAATATAGTACTCACATTTATCTGATGCAAGACAGTTCGTTGACATTTAGAGGCATATAGATTTGAGTCCAGGTTGATTTAGAATATCAAGTGCAACACTTAACTGGGAAACTTGTCGCGTGTAGACGCACAATTTAGCCACTTCCATCTCAACTCAGAAATTAACATTCCCTTTTTATATTTTGTTATGATTGTTTCAGCTTTTCTTCTGTCTACCACATAAATGTATGACATTCGAGAGCAATGGCTTTTTTACATTACAAATGGTTGAGACAAACAGTGTCACTGATGACATCATAGGCAAAAATGATTGCGGGTGATAGTAGGGAAGCTGTGCTGTCAGCGTAACGTCTGCACTGTTAACAGATGTGATTATCCCGGGGCTTCTTGTTGAATACTGCCCATTAGACTGTGACGCTAACACCAATCTTTGTAACAGGGACTAAAGGCAAAGCTTCAGGCCTAATGCTGGATCAAAACAAGTCTCGCTGTTTCTTTTACATCAGTTCTACTTCGATTTTAATGCATACCTGTACCAACTAAATTTAGGGGATATTTTGGTAATCAGCTAAGATTTCAAATCAGGAATAGCTTGTGAAAATGAAAAGATGACATATACAATTTGATATGTCACGATGCTGACTCTTCATGCATTTTTTAAAAGTCTGTGGTATAGGATCGAAAGATGAGTGTTATCATTGATTTATCAATCAGACGACACTGATCTTTGTCATCTGTAAACTATGTTTGAATGTCAAGTAATTATGGATAATGTTATTGTGACTAAAGTTGATTAAAGTTGTGCCTTTCACCGAACTATGGCACTCTCTATCCATATGATGTGTAACTGTTTGTTGTAACCATGTTTCATGAATGTTGGTAGTAAATGATGAAATCAAATACAGTCAAACCTGTCTATAGCGACCACCTAGGGGAAACACAAAAGTGGCCTTTGTAGACAGGTGGTCTTCGTAGACAGGTTCTTTTAGTACATGATTAAATGAGAAACCATTTTCAAGGGAAACAGCAAATGTGGCCTTTGTAGACAGGTGGTCACTAAAGCAGGTTTGACTGTATTAAACTAACACTAAACCTTGCATCCAGCATATTGTGACTATGATTCCTTTTCAAAGTCCCACGTTACCAGCATTCTTGTGAGTGTTGTCCAGTTGGCCGAAAGGGCCAGAAAGCCAAGAACAACTCTAGTACTTCAAAGTCTTGTTCAAACATACAGGTGCATAAACATAAACATGTTATAATACATGATGAGTTTGATCAATGAAATTAAAAGACTTTTTGGAACAATTTGAATAAACTGATGAGCTTTATTAATAATAGTTCCCTGGAAATATTGGTCTGCTGGTTGTGTAGTCCATGCAATTTTGATGTAAATATGCTGTTTTTATGTAAACGAAGGTAAATGGAGACATGGACGTTTAATCTTCTGTCCAAAGCCTGGAGATGATGCAAAACCAGACTAGTTTTGCCTGTTGTGTGAGTCTTCATATTAATTACGACATCAGATTTTTTGTTGTAAGTAGTGACATTTTCTTGCCAGGAAATTGATGGTCATTTGACAATATATGAAAGGTTCTGATTGAAGTGTAGGTTATTATGGATTGATTTAACCTATGGTATGACGCAATATGAGTGATTTTGGAGGATTATGATGGAGACAGCCTTTGTGTAATGTTTTATCAGGAATAGTGTGAAAGTGTTTCAAACTGATGGGGAGAGGATGTAGCTTGCTGTGACATCATGGTTGACATGGCAATTCGCCAAGCCAAAAAAAAAGTTCAAGGAAAATGAAAAATCTAGAGATGTCTGCATTCTGTGTATACAAAATGAATTTGGAGGTAATCGTCTCGATCTGATAACCCAGTTAACTTTGTGTTTTGAATGAAAGGAATCGACTGAAATTAATAAAATGATGAATGATTTGATAATACTTCCATATCACTGTTAATACAGCCTCATGTTTCTATTCCCTCCCATGCATTCTTATTGACAAGGATAGGGGGGGTGGTGTCCAATTTGCATATCTATCTACATTTTCAATTACCTCTGTATATGAAAGCATTTTAAAGTGTGATTTGGTCATCTCTGAAACAACCTGTATTAACAACAACAACAAATACTTACTTAAATTAATGCATTACCGGTTTAATCCCTAATAACACTATGAAATAGTTTCCATCAATGAATAAGAAAGATAATGTCATACCCATTACCCCTTCCCTCTTAGCTAAAATGTATTGCATACTTCAAACTTTGCAATAGTTATATTGAGGGTTCATGTATGGTTAAACATTTACTTGAGGGAGAAACAATATTTCTGATTATTTTGTTAGTACAGAGCAAAAGCTTGTGAGATACGTCACAGAGTTGCCGATTTGTGTTTGATTGATCACAACTTCAAAATTTCATAACTTTCTCATTTTTAATCAGAATTTGCTCAAACTTTTAATGACTTATTACCCTCATATTTCAGCTGGTATTAAATGTATGGACTACCCCTTTAAATGCAACTTTGACAATGTTAAATCTGAGATGCATGGCCCTACGTCTTCTCAGTGTCTGTGATACAGTGTTATATCGAAGCCCTACAAAAAATTGCCCTTCAAAATGATCATGAAGTGCCTCAAAAGAGTATAAATCTTTGAGTGAATGGTTTAACCATACTCATTTTCCCCAATAGGCTGTAGTGTTATAAAAACCATAAGAAAACAACAAATGGAATTTTGATTTCCAATCATGAATATCTTGTAAAAGTCATGGGATTCCTGACTTACCTAAAGGTTTATATTTATGATTGCAGCATGAGCTAAATCCAGGATTTTGTTTCAGAATCTGAGGAAATTTTACTGAATCACTTTAAATATCATGCTGCCAAATAGAATTAAAGATTTGTCTGAAAGATCAAAAAGTATGAAAATATGAGAGAATTTGAGCTTCAGAGAATGAAGGATGTATGATTGGCATGGGTTCAATGTCTATAATAGTGTAGCATGTTCACATCATAGTTAGGCTGAAGAAATGTATTCCTCTTTAAAAATATTGTAGGAATACTTCTTTTTGGGATCAAAGATTATTCTTATTGTTGCCAGAATAGTTTTCACTTATATGATATTATACAGAGTTTAAAGCCCTTCTTGCTCTCAATAGATAGAAAAGGTAATAATTAAACTGTCCATTATGAACAATCAGGACTATGGAACAACTTAGTAGTGAAAATAAATGTATTGAATTTTGTATATTAGATAGGGTGTAAACAAAGCCGGAACTTTCAGTAACACGTCTTCCAGGAAACTAATAATATGTAGACAATACATGATCTGTGATGTCATTGCAGATGAAAACATATATAGTGATGATTGGTTTGAATGATATGAAAATAAGATGCCCCTGTAATCAAGAGCCCCCAACCCCTCTTTTTTAAATAAGGGGAAAACCCTGCAAGATTATATTCAGCAGATAAAATGTATGATATGGTATTCTGGCGGAGCTTGTATATATATTGCCAGTCCTTTTCATCTATGATTCTTTTCTCATCGTACTATTAGACAGTTCTCTTGTCTTCATTTTCAAAATGATTTCTAAAAGAGCGTATTTTCAGTAACAGAAAGGAGTTTGAACATCAAGAGGATATTTCAGTTTAATATCATTTATGATAGAATACATATTGAGCAACGAAGGAAGTGATTGACGTAGTAACACAGGATTTGAGATGAGTGTTTGAATCTGTTTGTACTTGTTTAGCAGACATTTGAAGACCACATAGTATGGAGACTGCTGATGTAAGTAGCTTTAATTACATTTAAGCCCACAAGATGTTCCTTCTCCATCTGATTTTCAAGTAATTGCAATTGCATTAGATATTAATATTTAAACAAATATCTTGTGTATGTATAAATAATTGAAATTTCTCGCAGGAAGCATTACCTTTTCAAAAATATCTTATGGTTATGAATAATGAACAACATGAATACTAACAATTAAAGTTTTTAGTCAATTTAACCCTTCTTGTTGATGTAAAAGCCACATTGTAGATGGAGGCAAAACTGAAATGATGTGACTGCGATTGTGAGCCAATATGAGTTCCTTTTTCAAAAAAGCTTTCTGTTCCCGTACATCTATTTCATTATTTATTTAAGTATTCTGATTTTTTTTTTTTAATGAGCAAATCTTGTTTCATGATTTTAAAGTGTGAAATCTACCCTTTTTTACATTTTGTCAAATCTCATCTTTACATTTTTGCAGCTAAATGATAGTAAAACATGAGCAAAAAATTCTCACTCGGGCACGTACCTAATAATGAACAAAATAACCTCATTTTGAAAAGATATACTGCTATTAATGAGTATTCATATGTTTGAATGTTTGTGACTAATACTATTACAAATTCTTCCAAATTAAAATTGTATTCAGGTGGTAAAGTCTGCAGTGGGCTTTATTCTTCATAATAAGTCCATATCTACCTTTGATGATGGTTTAAAAAAAAAAACATAAACTGGGAAAAGTATTGCTCTTAAGCTTCCATAATTTACAGAATGTTAGGTAGTAAAAGAAGGATTAAGTTCTAACCAAGGTTATGGTCAAAGCTCAATGCCTATCAATTGCTTTCATCTTGTTTTACTAAGGTACCACTTGATACAACAGTGTATAAGTTGAACAAGTTTTTCTTTTCCAAAACTGCCAGCTTTATGAATATTTATGATTTTAACTTGTTCTGAAATATGTTTCCTTTTAGTTATTCTATATATTTTTTTCCACAGTAACCACATAATAAACTCTGATAAGGATCTGTATTTTCTTTAATGGTTAGAGCCAGCTCTAAACATAAATATCAATTAGACTCTATATAAACATTGCGTGATGGAATGATTCTATTGGTCATATGGTATTGGCAAGATGACCATTAACATTTTCTAAAATTGAATGAATAAACAAAGTATTGAGTGTTTGCCTATAAATATGTTTTAAAGCATAATATCAGATCATAGGAACGCAAATTAGTCTCATATCTTAAGAAGTAGAATACAAAAGTAGATGGGAAATTGTAGATTTCAATTGGAGTAAAATCGACACATTGATTTTATTACAAATTAAGTAATGCAAACTCATATTAAACTGCAATGTATACATCAAGTTGGAATGTTAAAATGAGTATAAGTATTATAGAAGCCACATGAATGAGATTTAGTTTTCCTCTTTTCAATTTTGTGTTCAGAGCTAAAAGGGTGCTATCTTTGTGTTAAAATATAAGAGTTAATGCTGTTCTGGCTCCATGCAGACAAATCTTATCATGGGAATGAATTATGGAGTCGGTCAATGCATCCTTTTTCTGTATAGTTATTATTGAACTAGTACCTTTAATGATTGAAATATGAACTTGTATTCTAAATGAAGATGCAGTGAAGAGTGTTCCCATCATATCTCAGTGTAGAATAAGTGTGGGAATCTGTAGAACCAAAGTCAACATTTAGCTTCCTTCTCTACCTCACTTAAGGGCCATCCGGGTTTCCTGGCTGCCAGCGCAACCAAGCTGAGAAACACTCAAAAAGACCTACTCTCCGGGCAGTAAGAAAGACAACAAGAAGAGATCTATCTATGGCATCATACCAAAATATCATTACATCCATATTTTCATGTTATCTTGCTTTAATGGTTGTGCAATATGTCAACTTTTAGATAAATCTGATTAAAGTTTTGAATATTTAAAGTTATGAACATTTAAGACAAAACAGCAAATCAGTGATTACAAGTTGGAACCAATGTTTTGTACCAAATTTTTTTTCTTCTCCAAAGTAACCCTCTTGAAACAGCTGATACACTCTTTTGGATGGTACAACGATATAGCATTTGTAGAAAGCTTGCTCAGGACAGAGAGAGAGAGAGAGAGAGAG
>BEXV01000339.1:125909-147935 GCA_003118195.1 Hemicentrotus pulcherrimus | reverse complement strand
GATTTTCGTCAAACCTTCATTGATATGTTTCTCTCACTGTTCTGCTTTTATTAAAAACAACTTAAGTTCAGGGTGGACTTTCCCTTTAAATTGTAGTAATATAGTTGGGAGAATTAAGGGATCGATCAGATCAGTTTTTCCCAACTGTTATCATTAATAATAGTCAGTCAAACCTTCAGATTATCTTCAATTGTACATAGATCTAGCATTGAAGTCACTACCTTAAGACCATTTTCTCTCATCTGAACAATGTTACAAAGTCCCTTTAATATTGAAGACTACTACATCATTTGTAGATATTTAGGGGACTGTGAAGAGTCAGAGTAAAGGAAACTCATGGAGAAATCAGAATTGTGAATGCTGGTCAGAGTTTAACACAAATCCCTTTTGGATGTGGCATGCATCTGGTTTGAGACTCACAGGGTAGAAACCAATAGATGCTGAGGGATGTAGTGGGATATGGACAGGATAATTCCAGAATAAATTTGGACGAATAGAGAATTATTCAAAATGCGTGCTCTACTGCTTTTTACTTGCATTTAACATCTACAATTGAGAATGATAGAGACAGACAGAAACAGAGAGTGATCAAAAGAGAAAAGATCTGAGTCACACAAAAATATGAATAGACATGCAGAGAGAGAGAGAGAGAGAGAGAGAGAGAGAGATAGGGGGAGGTCAGATAATTCCTCTAATAGAAAAAAATCACATCCATGGCCTAAATTACTTATGAAATACATTCATAATTTTATATCATAAAATTGATACATGAATACAACTTAAAGGGGTTATGTCATGTCATGAACATACTGTTCACATTAATGCACTTCAACTTGTTTAAATTCAATTGAAAGTGTCAGATGCAAATTGTTGGTCATCACTTTTGTAACCATTATTTCTTGATTTTAGCCCATTTTCGTAGGGCATTATTGGTTGAAATTTGTACAGCTATATCTGCTACCATGGGAAATATTTTTCTGCTTTTTTTTCTTCTAAATTGTCCGTATTTAACATTCACCCTAAAGTGGTGATCGCCCACATTGCTAGGAGATGGGGTTGCACTATAGCTTAGCTTTTTATAAATACCTACTCAAATTTATTTTTGGAATTTTCGGTGGAAAATTGCTTGCTGGATTATGCCACATAGCGTCTATATTCCCTTTCTGGTGCACAAGCTGATGTCCGCTACCACTGTTCGCACATCAAAGATAACACTGTCTTATATTGTAAAGTGTGAACATGCTGAATGTCATCAATGACCGCATGCATTATAAAGCAACTTAGTGGCCAGGCAATCCTTTTACGACTGACCCGATGAAGACCTTGATTTCACTCATATCCAGCCTCTGTTTAATTAATCTTTCTTAATGCATTATATGCCCCTTGGCTTGGTGATATGTGTCATCCCTAGCTGTGTCTTCTTCTATCCTCATGCATACTCACAGAATTTTGTGTCTTCACACTGTTATCTATCACTCTCTACTTACCCGCAAAATGGTAAATAATCCATGGTGTATTCCATAGCCGTTCCTTGTCACCTCAATACATCACCGATTCTTAAGTGATTGTAAGGAACAATTTATTCTTCTAAAACTGTTAGAAATGGAAGAGGGAAAATAAATAATTGTTTATATCATTTTAGTGTGTGGAGAGAATGAGTTAGGAACTTTAATACAAAAGTTATATTCTTGTATATGTCTAGATTACTCATTAGAATCTTGTCTGAATGTTCAATAGCAATCATGAAGGGAAAACAAGAGAAATGTATATTCTAAAGGATTGGAACTTCACATTTTTATGTATTTTGTAGTGTGTATCTTATTTTATTTTTATTTTTGCTCCTTTTCATTTTTTTAAACTGGGGTACCAAAAACATGTTAGTGTGTAGGGAGGGGAATGGCGCCCCGCCCCCCCCCCCCTCCCCTTGCTATGCCTATGATTAGGGGGAGGGGGTATCAAAGAACAGTCCTTATGTGATACTTGCAGCATGTCCACACACAAAACAATTTATCCCGAAACTCTATAACGAAACGATGCCCAAACTTGCGTTTTGGCATACAACGTTTTGTTATACGACGTATCATTAGTGAGCCTCCACACACAATTTCATCGTAAAACTATCGCGAAACTGTATAACTATCCCAAAACGGTATAACTAATTACGCCTAATCACAGAAAATGTTGTGTGTGGACATGGGTTGGTTGGTCTATTCTGGACATTTTGATGTACTTTGTGATGGAGGAAAGCAGAAGCATAGATGGTGAATCCTTTTGTTAGATGGCTAGCTTCATCAGGTCTCATGAGAAATCAATTGAATTAGTCTGAGGAATGGCCACCATTTTACCAATTAATCTATCAGGCTTTAGGTCACCAGAAGAATAGAATTAAAGCAATGGATCAAACAAAATTTTACCTCATTTCTCTTCTCTCTGAAGAGAGACAAGGAATTTGAGTTATTTGTTTTAAATAATTGAAGCCAATGCAAATCTATCAAAGGAAAGTGTTAGACATGAAAGCCCTTTAATTATACAAGATCATGACTGTCAAATCGCATGGTCTACTTTCTTATATATATATATATATATATATAGTTCATATCATTATCATAGATATGTCTTGGAGTTCATAGAATATGTATCATTGAAAGTCACAATATGGTTTACATTTACACAATTTGTTGTTCTTCAGTATGACAAGAATGCTGCTTCCATGGCATGATTCAATATGCTTTAATTCTTCCCCCAGTAGTAGTCTATTTTGTGACAGGTATTCAACTATTTTGGTTTCAACTCCCTTTGTGTCGTCTGTACAGCATTGAAAATGCATGAAAGTTGAGCTAATAGAATATGCAATTGTTTTTACTCCTTATTTCCATTTCATTTNGGGGGGGGGGTAGTTTCTGACAAAGTACTCACCTCTATTCCCCTCCCTGTACCCCCTCCTCTCTCCATCTTAGCTCCACTACCCCACCGCCTCTTATTGTGTACCATGATTTGTGTGCTAAATGGATTAAGGCTCAAAAATAAATTACAACGCAGAGAAAGAGAAAAAATTCTAGGCTGAAGCTATGGTGGCAGAGTATTTTATTCTTGCCTTTTCTTTTATTATAAGGTAGAGGGAGGTCACCTACCCGCCTCCAGCTAGAAAGCAATTTTCTCTGGGAATTTCACTATTTTGCATGATGAGCTAGGAAAAAAGAAGGCTGAATAGGGGTGAAGAATTTTGAGGTCTGGTGAAATGTGCAGAAATGTAATGAGACTGCTTCACAAGTAAAATATGAGAACTGAATTTCTGAAGCTCATATGACAATGGAATCAATATACTTCACTGGTCTCATTGACAAATCGTTGCAATTTTATTCTAAAAGTAAGGTTACAAAAATATATTTACTACATAGTCAGTTGAAATGCATGAACTGTGTTATATGAAACAATAGGCAAATTCATAAAGAAAAGAATTGGACAATGGAGATAACGTTTTCATATTATACATAAGCAGCTGAATATTATCTCTTTGATCACATTCTACCTAAATAAAAAAAAGTAAATACCATCTGCCTTTGAAAGGTATTTGTTTGATATGATTTACATAATGAATTGAGATTTGGAGATCAGCTAGAACTCTCTATGTTGAGATATATTTAGTACCTATATAAAAAAAAATTTAACAAATCATTTATTTGTCATGTTAATATCTTTTTTATCAATCTTGTGGGTTGGCTAAAGAACTTAATAAAGGAAATAACAATACCAGCTAAATAGAGGAAAGTTCAAAGATGTTGACATTTCTCACTAGATTCAGCAAACTTCCGCTTCATTTCTTCTTGTTTTGTTGAAGTAAAAAATGAGGATGTGGTCTGTATTTTCATGTGTAAGCTACCATGCAATACACTTCCTTGTCCTATTACAAACCTCTCATTATTTCCTCTAGTTGCGATTGTGGACGATCAAAACCAGCTCCATTTTTTGAGAGGTTATTTAAAGTGTTTCAAGACCCTCTTTCACACTTGACATTTTTTCCAGATAAATAGGGTCTAATATATAGCATAATATGTAGACGGATTATATTTGTTACCAAAAGGTAAAATTCTCTTACCCATATACAATGATTCTCAAAAGTTGTTTATATATTGATTTGTTTTGTTTTTCAGGGCCAGAAGTAGGTACCATTTGCTGTGCTAGCAAATTGGGAGGTGGTGCTAAGGATAGGCTGGCTCCCCTCATTTTACTCTTTAGCCCCATCTATTCTGCCAGTGCAAAAAGTTTCGGACTTTTGAGAATGTCTGCATGTTATGTGACATCGTCTAAAAAAACACACACAATCTAAAATGTGAATGTGGCTACATGTTGTGATTGAACAATGATTGAACAAAGGTCGTTTAGGGTCAGAGTTATTGTATTCTACAACTCCTCCCGATCAACTGGTATTTCCTGATTTCTTTTCATGAATTTGGCCCTTATCTCTTATTTTCTGACTGTTTCTTTCTCTTTTGGTTAAGGAAATCATTTTGTTGTTGAATAACTGATATGTCTTCATAGCTATGATATATCATTATATCTTCTCTTGTTTGTCAAGTGTTTTGCCTTTTTGTTTCCATTATTCTTTGAATTGTCCTTCTAGTTTCATCTTTTCTTATCATTCTCCTCTTTTTTTATCATTCTCCTCTTTTCTTACCATTCTCCTCTTTTCTTATCATTCTCCTCTTTTCTTATCATTCTCCTCTTTTCTTATCATTCTCCTCTTTTCTTATCATTCTCCTCTTTTCTTATCATTCTCCTCTTTTTGTAATGTTATGTTCAAGACAAAAAACTAGCTCCCAAATAGAAAATCTAAGAGTTGCAAAATAGTGAAGAGAATTGATAAAAATTGTAATCAAATTTCCCTACATCACTTTAATTTGGCATGTTTTAATCACACTTTCACTTACCCATTTCTCTGATTTTTAAAATCTTGTATTACTTATTATGATGTTGCGTGTACTTCCAAACCTGTAAATTAATTGAAAGTTTGAATGATATGATGTCCATGTCTGAGATTAGTTATTGTTTTAGATGTTGGAAGGATTCAAACAGTACCTTGGACTATGGGGCAACTCATTGAGGTAGAAACATCCTTGTCTTTGATTGGCTGATAGATAGTGTCTAAGTGATCTGCATGACAAAACCATGGACTGTGATTGGTTAATTCACGTCTACAGCTCTCCACACAGCAGTGTCTGCAGTGCAGTGTGCATAGCTCCATTCACAATACAGAATCATACACACCCCCTACACGTGACATGCATCTTGTGTACTGAATGACCCCTCCACACACACACACACACACATAGGTCCCATGTATATAAGAAATTGAATGCAGGAACTGCTGAATTCACGGTAGTTTCATACCAGATAGAGACCTTTGTGCGTGCCTGTCCTATCGGCCCAGCAACTTACACCACATACCCTCTCTTTCATTATCACCAGTTAATAGTCATCATCATTTGAAAACTCTTCTCTACTTCTTGTTGCTGGTTGAATGATACTCTGATATCATGCGTTACAAATTTGGCTTTTCTTAAGCAGACATTCTTGTAACTTCCTTCAATCCACGTTTCCATAGCAACTTGCAGTTTTAGGCTCTCACTTTCGTAGCCAAGGTGTAGCGGAATAGAAAAGGAGTAACGTAAACCGTTTGATTCGTTCTCTGGTATTCTCCGTTTACCGCAATCGGTGTTTGATTTCGTCACACTATCTTCGGTCTACAACGAGCTCATTTTCACCCAACTCTCTTCTGTTTACTTATTTTCCCCCTCCCACTGTGCTGCTCCTTCTCAAGTCATACGATTGCAGTCAATTGACTATTCATTAGTGGACCTGCTACAGATATATTTCCCAATCAGCCTACTTTTCATGTCTGATTGACTTTTTATTTGTGTATTCTGGTTAAAAGTTAAATTCATTCTTGTCCACCTTAGAATCCATCCCTTTTCACTTTTTTGTTCTGCTTCATCGGGATAGAAACAGTTGTGATAGAGTTCAAATACATACTGTGAAATACACTATTAGATAATTATATTTCTACAAATTTAAGTATTTCCTTATTTTTGTGGACATAAGCGAAATGAATTGAATTCATCATCATCATCATTAACGTCATTGAGAGGAATTGTAAGACTTTGCCATGTACATTGTCCTTAGCTAAGCTGAGCAGACCTCACTCCGCTGGTTCACCACAGACGACTTGCTTAGAGCAGTGTCCGGGTTCATTGCCAGAGAATACCGGTCAACCAGCCACGCTGTATTGAAATCACTTCAATCTCTACCTAGACGGCCGACTGACTAACGACCAGACCGCTGCATGCCCACGAAGATTTCCTGCCTGTCTGCTGGAGAGGTTGTCTCTCTCTCTCTCTCTCTCTACCTGCTGGTCATTGCTTGTTTGCTTCATAACACTGTTTTATCCAGAATGTTTGGGGCACTAATTTGGAACAAATGATGTACTCTACTATAAAGTGAACCTGTGATTCATGCTTCAAAGACAGTTATAGTGGGACACTTGTGCTTACATATCACTGTTAATGTGATTCTGTAAAAAGGTTAAGACTATTTGATGATTTCACTGCAGTATGCAAATATCTTCAGGATGATGATGGCAAAGGATTGTTTTACATAAAGTAACTACACGGCATTGTTTGGACATTAGCAATGCATTTTCGTTTTGATCGAAAAGACGCTTAGCTCCTTCTGAAGAATCTCACATTTTGTTCATCTTCTTGCTTTTGGATCAGGATTGAAGAAGAGAAATCATCTTATTTTTTTAGGAAGCAATATTGTGCTCCCTTATAATCTCCATTGGCAGAGAGTGTTGTATAAATCTACTTGAATGGGTTGGTAAGTAACAATCTTTTGTGTTTATTTGTTTAGTTCTATTATGTTTGATTGTATCCCCATTGTAAGTCATCATTCAACATAAAGCTATAATTGTTTAACAATTAAATTGATCTTTGTATCATCATGCACTGAAGAGGCCTAGAGAGTAGAGGTGAACTGGGTTTCAAATTAGTATACCCATAAAGGAAAATTAATTCATAGACCTAGCTATGCCTACTTTTGAAATATTTTTCTTGTAAACTTACAATATAGAGTAACAAACAAGGCTGTCCCTTTAAACTGTACATTTTTTTAGATGCTCAAAGCTAGCAAAGAGCAGCAACATACATGTATAGCATTATAATTCATATTCATATTAATTTTGTACAAATTACAGATCTTGCTTTCATGCCACATTATTGTTCTAAAATCTCTTTAATTTACAACCAAAGAAACAGAAAAAAAAATTCCCAAGCAAGCAATCAAAAAAACAAACAAAAGAGCTATGGTATATAGAATAGAATAGAAATATCTTTGTCTTGTAGATATCCCAATGGAATGTAGATGGTGCACATTCATGTGCATGAGAAAGTAGCATTCAAGAGTACATTGAAGTATTAATTTCATGCACTTTATGTTAAATAATAAGAGAGAGAGAGAAAGAGACAGAATAGAGAGAGAGAGAGAGATTAATGAGAAATCCACAAGCTACCAACCCATGTCTTGTATTCCTATTATCATGTTGATTTATGTTTGATTATATTAAATCTCTTTCAATGCAAGCATAATCATCATTTTGAGAAAAAAAAGTGATGTAAAGAATGACCGTTGTTAGGAAGTATATTCAAACTATTGTGTTGAGCATCAGACTATGATTCGACCTGCTGCGTAGTGCAGGCAGAGGCCATTGCAGAAACTAAATCGCCCACTTTCACCCCGCTATCAGTTCTCCCCGATATTGACTTAGGTTTTGCGGAATATAAAATTTCGCTGGTTTGATTGCGTGAGTACTCGCATTGAGGTTTACACAAGAGTGCTACAGTTTAGATAGGGCCTGGCACCCTCAGCATACCCAATCTACAGAAATGTTTTCTCTAAATCTCTGTTACTTTCCTTACTGTACTGTGGTAGTCATTGTTGCATCCCAATTCCTTCTTTTTCTTTCCATCTTTTTCTTTCCATCTTTTTCTTTCCATCGTGCTTATTTGTCTCTTGTTTATTTGTACCCTTCTTCTTTAATTACTTAATTGATTTTGTTTCGGTTTTACTCACTGCTACACAATAGTTAAACTTAAAAGTAAAGTGTTTTGTTTTTGTTTTCTATATTTACCTTTTTGATGTGCATTATTTTCTTTCTGCCTTTTGAATTTCTCTAATATGAAAATTGTTTCTTTTATAACATGTAACTGTATTTGTTCTGAATTCTGAATCATTAAAATGCTTAAGTTGCTCACTAAAATGTTTTTATAGTGATCTTTATCACTAATAGATTTAGGTATCATCTTAGATTGACTGGTCTTTGAACCTAACAGGTGTGTCATTCTGGGTTTTCTTCTTTCTTCTTTCTTCACCAATTTTTACTTTCCTAAGTTTCCCACAGCCATCTTCTCTTCCAGTCACACGTTGTAGCAGTAGTAAAATACTTACAGTGAAAGGGCAACTTTTTCTTTATTTATTTTGACTATTCAAAATATGTTAAATTTGAATTACATATGTTGAGTGAAAAGGTTGTGATCATTGATGAGGCCGACTTGGATAATATAAATCAAGCAGTCATCTCTGTATAGGAATACAATTAATCCACCAAGTATATCCCCTTAGATTATAGTCTCACCCATTGGTAGTAAATCATTTCAAATGACAGTTAGAATGCAACAATTCCACTTTCAGTGTACTAAAGAGTCCCCTATATTTCATTCACCAGAGGGCCCTTTTTTCCCTTGGCATCTTGTTCACAGATTTGTCAGTTATGTTTGCAAGTTAATAGAATTGGCTATAAATTACCATGGGATTGTCAATTAGAGGACTTATCATGCACAATTAAGAGAACTGATGTTGCAATGCTCAAAGGCATTGAATTCTGCAATATTATATATTATTTTGAAGAGAGGGAACAATCCTTTTCATATTAATAAAGGAATTAATGTTTTTGTTTGCTAGCTAAAGCTGGATTACAATAGTCTTTTTTTGTTACGAAGGAACCAGCATTATAGAATTATTATAAAATAGCTTTATGTTAAGCATTGTGGAGAGTGCAGCATAAGAAAGGCACTGGCTGAGTAAAGGGGTGGATAGAGAAAAAAGTCCCACTTTACCGAGCGCTTCATAAAATGCGTAGCCACTACAACAAATTGATTGGGTAAACATAGGTTTGTCTGCCATAGTACCTCATCATAGTACACTGACACCGTAACTGCACCAATAATGTTGTTCTTTCACTCTCCGATCTTTCAAATTATCTAGATGTTCTCTCCAGGTAGTCATATTTTAATTCTCAATTTGTTTTACAATGAGAAATTATAAAGTCTTTGCACTCATATTGCCATAGAGTTTTAGCACATTGTGATTTATAAAAATGTATTAATGATATTATTATTGATTAATGATTAGTCAAATGGGGTCACATGTATTTAGTTATTGGTTAATGATAGCCTGTAAAAATCATCAATATTTTTCCTTGCTTAATATATGGTTTATGGCTTAATTTATGTTGCGTATAAGTGCGAATGTGATTTGAGCATGTTGGTCATAAAATATATAGGTCATTAAATGATTTAATGTCAGATTTTATATTGTGTTAAAATGAATTTCACTGTCTCTTTAAAGTTAAAGTTGTAAATGTTTACAACATCATTATTGTTTATTTTCTGCAAAACAGATGTAACAGATATTTTGTATTTTTATATTTTGATTTTCTCACAAATAAAAACTTTCAAAAAAACAAAACAAAAAACTGCCTCAGTGCTCATCTGAAAACATGGCCAAGTGAGCAACTATTGATAACTCCATCAATCTCTTTTCTGTAAAACAATATATTTCTTTAGGAAGGGCTAATTCAAAAACCTTTGTTGCTGGATTTAAACAAGACTAGTAAATTAAAGTTATCCGGTAACTTTGTCTCAGGTTCAGTAACAAAATTCTGGATTTAGCTCATGCTGCAATGATAATTATAAACCTTTAGATCAGTCAGAAGCCCCATTACTTTAACAAGCTGATTATCAAGATATTCATGATTGAAATTACAAATTTTGAAAACCGTTCGCCTGACAGTTTTCATAACACTACAGTCTATTGGGGAAAACGAGTATGGTAAAACCGGTCACTCAAAGATTTTTACTTTTTTGATGCACTTCTTGATCATTTTGAAGTGTAATTTTTTTAGGGCTTCAATATTACACCATATCACAGACACTGATAACACACAGGGCCTTGTATCTCAGATTTAATATGGTTAAACGATCCCTTTAATGGCCCTTAAGGAGACAGAGTACTAGTTCAGAAACAAACATCAAGTTCTCTTTGTTGATAACAGGCTTTTGCTTTCTGTTCAAGAACCACACTATTCACATTGTTTGTTGTAATTTGTTTTCAAAAGGCATGTAATTATAAACAATGTACTTAATCAATGAGTTGACACAAGGGTTCTCAACATAGGCGTAAACAATCGACTTGATAATCAGTGTGCTTGTATAGCTATAGCATTGTCTTAATACCAGGTACCTGCATAAAGAAGCTATTGTGCCATTACACAAAGACACACCTTTGTTCTGCTAGAGGCACTTTAATATTTGGATCACATGCTTGTAAAAAGTTGGACATTTTCTTGAAATAGAGCCACAATTATAATCCTTTAAAAAAAAAAATGAATGTCATACTATATTTTTATTTTGTAGATATTGCTGTGAACTTTTTTCAGGCACAACAAATCATTCTTGAAAGAACAGGCAATAGAAACGTACCTGTACTGGATATGCTGGAAATATAACTGAAAGGATGAAATTGAATAGTGATTTGATCGGAATAAAGTGAAGAGAGAGAAGAAAGATAGTTTTTAATATGAATTCATTTTAATACTTTGGTTTGTAAAGCAACAACTATTTAGATTGTTTTAAAATAAGTTTTAAGAAGAGAATTAAAATGGAGACTTATGAAAAGCATTCTATTCTTTCAACAACCTTCATTTTGCTTCAATTTGGTCTCTAACTACTTACTATGGGACTGTGATTTGTGATTATTTGGGTTGATTCAACAATCTCTTTGTAATGCAAACTTGTCATGCTAGTCAAACTAGCTAGTACATTTAGTAAATCTCACTCAGTAATGTCATTATAATTAAATAATAAGTTAGAGATATAAGAGATCAGTGTAAATATTAATTTTCATTTAGAAGAATAAATTATTATTTGCCATTTTTAAAGTTCACCATAACAGATTGGATTACCGTATATGGATTCATTGTTTTGTTCAATTTTGTTTTCTTCTCACTACTCTTTTTGAATTTCTGAGCTCTCTTTGAGTTGTCCAGAAGTTGATTGCTCACCACACCCCTGTATTTTTCTTTCTCAGCATGCTTGCATGCATTTTATTCAAGTACATTATGGATGTTATCTGGCAAAAGCAGATTTAATGATACGAATGCATTTATCAAGCGCATAAGAAATGCAGGCTAAGCCTTCTTTAGCTGCACAAAATAACACACGACTATCATGGGTTGAGTACGGGGGGAAATGTTTGGCTGAAACCAAAGACGATTTCTGTGCTAAATATTCATATTAAAGCGCCAGATAACTTAGAGAATTGTGTGAGTGGCATACATAAATAGAGGCATTAAATAGCCCTGCCTGCCACACACTCCTTCCTATGTGCGCATAGACAACCGCTCTTTTCTCTGCTCTGTCCCGTCTTAAACCTAATTGAAAGCAAGATCAATAAAATCTATAGGCTACTTGTGCCCTGTCATTTTTGTCCTCCCTCCTTTTCTACTTTCATTTTGGCAGTTTTGAGGGGGACTTTTTTTTCTTTCTTTTACCCTGACAATGATTTTATTATTAAAAAGTAACATCACCAAGGTGTTTTAAAAATTCTGTATGTATTTGTTGAAGTGTGAATTTATCTGTGTGAGATATGGTTAGATGTCAGGTTTATGAGATAAGAGACATTTTATACCAACACCTGCTTTTAAAAAGGCCCATTTTTTAAATAGTTTTGACATCATACTTATGTAATAGTTTTGACATCATACTTATTTAATAGTTTTGACATCATACTTATTTAATAGTTTGAAATTTTCATGTACAGTGTAACTCAACCACGCTGATTACCTTTTTTTAAATTTAATTGTGAAGATTGTAAAGATAGAAATTGTATGATTTTTCAGATACTCAAAAGGGCCACCTTTCCTTGTAAAGGGCTCATAAGATATATTTACCTTGGGAAATGTTAAGCAGATATATAATGATGGTGATTAGGTCACTTATGAGTGTATATCATCATGGATTTATGTACGTACTGGCAATCTGTACCCCTTTAAGTTAGTGAGTAGGATTAAGTGATTTAATAAAGCTCCATCCAGTTATTCACTCACTTTTGTTCTCCCATCTCACAATTGTTGCTTGAAAGCTTACAATGATAAATCAAGTCCAATGTCTCATATGTTAGGATTAATTATGCTTTTAAAAACGAAATTGGTTACATGAATGTGAAAGAGGCTTATAGTTTTAGCGTGAAAACACAAAATTAAGCTAGCCTATGTTCAAAATGTAATTGTTAAAACATATCCAGACTCCAGCTTTCTTGGTGGTTGTTTTAAATAAAACAAATGTAACATTAAAGTTATTGTTGCAAGTTCATCATTCCTGGTCGATAATATTGATGATAGGAATAGATTACTTTATTCTGTTTCCTATTTAATTTGAATGATTACTGGTTTTAAGCTGCCAATGTAATGTGATTTTCACATTTTTAATTCGAAAATTGCTTTCTTATTATTTGATGTAGAATCTGAAAAGGGAGAAATAGCAATATCTTGTTTTACATCATAAAGAATTGGAGTTTCAGTCCAATAATCTTTTAATACCTTATGTAATGTAATAGTATTTGCCTTTCTAGCCTTACATGTGTGTAAATCTTTACATATTCTGCAAATTAAAACTGTAAACAATGTTACATTTTCTATAATTATATTACCTCACAAAATTATCTACCATAAATTTCTTAGTCTTTTTAATTTGGAATTAGTATCTTTAGGTAAGTAATACCAAGTTAATTAATTGTGACAAAGTATGTTTACTCTACAGTTGGAAGTTTTAAAAGTTTTTAAGGCTTGACAGTATATGGCTAATGTGTTATGCTTACTCAATTATTACGGAGATTAGAATAGTTACACATTTATTCATATAAAAATAGATCATAGTTTTTAATCAAATAAGAATCATAAATTTACTGTATCTGTAATAAATTCATACAGAGTAATAAATTAGAATTAAAAAAGGAAGATTATAGACTTATTCAACACTTACAATAATATTGCAACAATTTTGTCTTACTCTCCTTTTACATTATGATCAGAACAAATCAAAGCTTAGTTATCTCTTCTATGTCTTCTTTCTATGATAAAAGATTGACAAAAAACCTAGAGTTTCCTCATATTTTTGTCATACACAAACGATGACCAAAGATAATGTTAAAATGAATTGAATTGAAGCTTACAATGCATGCAAGAGAGCATGCAGTGAGCGAACGAGCGAGGTAAACCTTGGATAAAGAGGCGGTCCCATCCAAAGGGTGATAATGCAATTAGAAGGTCTTTGATGCTACCATGTCCACTCCGAGAAGAAAAAGAGGAAAATGCTCGTGCATATACGCTCCATTAGGGAGTTATGGTCTCTTAATAGCAAAGCTTTTCGCATCTGGAATTTTTTCCTCGCCTGATCTTTTGTCGCCCCCAGTTCAACGCTCCTTATTAGATTTATCCTCCATTTTTTTTTACTCTTACTTTTGTCTCATTGGGTGCCACTTTTCCCCTTCAGATTTGAATGGTGTTGAGGAAAGGTGATAATATTCACATATATGATTGGAATTAAAGGTCATATTTTCCCCTCAGATCGCTTCAGAGAAAGCTGGCTAATTCAATAGGATTGTTAAATATAGGCTTATTCATTCTCTTTCTTTGAACTGATGCACATTGTTTTGAAGCATAGGAGTACTTGTTATTTGTTTATAGAAAGAAATGTCTTCATTAACAGAAACATGAGGGATTAGGAAAAAATGGAAATGTTAGAATTTCATTGAAATTTTACTTTAGGCAGGCAATGTTTATCCATACAATTATTTCCTTCAAATAATAAGATGACCCAAGTTTCAGGACTAGTTTGACTGCATTATGCTACAAATCTTTATCTATTTTAAACAAACTGAATGATAACAATTATTTTTGGATATTTTACTTGTTATATTTTTTATATCATACATGACTTTAAAAAATTAGAGTTGTATTCATAGTGTTATTATTATTATTTTTGTTTATAGAAGGCCTCGGCGTGTTTTGTTTTTAACACTGCTTATGAACCATAAAGGTTTACTTCAAGTGGAATGATTTTGCTACCAACATGTTGTGTTGATAAGTTGTATTAAGATAGCCAGATGGTCTTGATTCCACACATTGAAAGAAGTGAGAGTGAGCTAGGCCATATACTTGCAGGCATACCTGCTTTATTATGCAGGAGAAAGTGGCTGGCAGCTTACCATGACCGTATAGCTAGCTAAGATAGCCTGACCCTCCGGCTGCCTGCCTAGCTAGCTGGCTGGCAAGCCTGGCAAGCAAGCCAGTCCCTCCGCTAGCTTCTCTCTCTCTCTCCTTCTTTGTCTCTCTGACTGACTGTGCTGGTTGCTTGCCTGTATGCGTGCCTTGCTGGCTGGCTGGTTGCTAGCTGCCTCTCAGACTGCTTTGCCTTGTGTATCAACCATAGTAGATAAAATACATTCCTTTTGCATACGGTAGCCCAAAAGGGCATCTCCCTAGATTTCATCTCTTTGTCTTTTTTTCCTTGCCTTTTTTTTTTCCTTGTCTGAATTCATTAAAATGTGGACTATTAAAGATTGTCTCTTCATTAGATATTCCTCAGATTATGATGTTCAATATAAATACCAGTCTTTTGTTGACTGCATTTATGATACTTACATTTTGGAACCTATTGCAGTTTAATTTATTAATGGGTATTATAATTTTGTTTTAATGTGAGCAATTATGCATTCAACACATTCAACATAGGTTGAGCAACTATATTTCATTACAAAGTGAATATCACTCAAGTTTGTTTCCACTCTCTGTTTCTCTTCCACTTCTGTGCTTTCTGTGATGATGTATACTCCTACCAAAGTTCAACTTACAGGTATTCCTGTAATACTGCCATATCATTTTGTTATCTGAACAATTTATTCTGATGTTTTTTAGAACTCTGAATTTATAATTGAAAACAAATACTTTTTTGTAAGCCTAGTTATCTATTGCGATCTCATTCTTGTGTAACATGCATTTTCCATAGACCATAGCCTTTTGTATCTAAGGGACCATTCACTGTTAACAGGTTTAACCTTTCAATCAATCCAATTGTCACAAGTTGTGTGATTAGTTAAACATCTCCTTGAAAATGGAATGTTGTGAAATATTTTACATGTTATGCATTATGTTGCTTTGTGATATCGGCTGATGTCTTGGGTATTATACGCAACATGTTTCATGTGTGATGCTCATTTTACCTTATCTAAATCAAATCATATTATGTTGATTTCTCGTAGCTTTCCATTTTTTGGTAATATTTTTGTATATATTTTTGTATTTAATGTATTCTGAGGTCCTTCGTTTGTACCACGGCAGAAGAAGACCTCAATATATACCTGCCTGCTATGTGTAGGTACTTGGAGAAGAACATTTAATGTACTTGAAAACATCTGGGTAATTCCACTACAGCAGTAATGACAGGCATGTCTGTTTTATTTCTATTGCGATGTCTTTTATTTCCATTGTTATTTTTGTTTCGTTTACGTTTTTGCTCTATATGTTGCTTTGATTTACACAGTATGGGGAAGTTATCATATATAATCTTATGACTGGATCCACTTTTGTAAGATCAGGTGATATACTTGAGCAGTTAAAACAATATTCTTCTTTGTCTTGCAATGCTTTCAGAACAAAAGGATCGAGATAAAGTAATAAATTTTACCTGAGAATTTATCTTCCTCGACCACTTATCTTTCATAGAGAGTTCTTTTGCATTGATAACATCAGAAGGACTTTAATTGTTCCACATTCAAACTTAATGTCTGAAAATAGAAGAAAGAAGACACCCCAAAATAAAAATGTACACTGTCGACACTTCATTGCAGTAACATAACTTCAGAGGTTTTATTGAGATTCGTTTGAGTTTTGTCAATCTGAGATATTTATGAATGTGAATCCCCAAAGCAATGAAAGTAGGCATCAAAAGATTGACTATTAATCAGTATTTTATTGATACAAAATGGGGTAGAGTGCACACACAGCCTTGTGGTAAGAATAAGTGAATGAATGAATGATTGAATGATTGAATGTATATAGACCAATTAGTCATCAATTGTGGGGCGTGTTGAGGGCGATATTAGCCACAATAAATCTGAGATTGTCAGAAAACCCATCAATAATCTAACCTAACTGCGTGCTCTCATCAGGCACCAGTTTGCTATGCCTGCCTGCCATGCACTGTGTGTATAGGGGAGAGGTGGAATGTTATGCCTCTTGTGTTTTTTTTTGTAAATACACGTTTTATTCAAAATTGAGTACTGGCGAACTTTAGCGATCACAAAAGAATATACGTCTTTACCAAACTTATATGTTCAATTTTTGCAAGGGTTAGAAGCTAGAATTCTGGGGTGTTTTTAAAGCAATATTTGATCAAAATGTTACACAATTCAACATGTTTGATTTGCTGCATGATTTCATTGTACTCTTTCTAATGTTAGATCAGTTTGCAGATCCTTTGTGTAGCTTTGTAGATAAGCTGGTACTCTCTGAGGGGTGTTGTTGTGACTAAGCATCTGTGCTGGTACTCTTAACAAACAATCAAACATAAAGGAATATGTACCCTTGCAATCATCTATCAATCAGATATAGAGAACAAACAACATTACTGTAGTAGTAGTAGTCCCATATCACTCACAGTGATGTTGGGCATGCAATATTGCGTGAATCAGAATGTCCATTGATGTGAATATGAGCTTTGAACCATATGATAATTAGGTTTTGTTACTAATTTGTTATATTGTCGTGCCACCAAGCTTACATCCTTCCATCACAAGATTATTTGCTTTAGATTTTCAATCGTAGAGTTTCATTTTTCATCCTGTTCAGAACATTGTTCCCCGGTATCTAATTCAGATATCATCAACCCATTGTGAATTTCAAAAATAAAGACTCTTTTTCATGGAAAATTACATGATAATATGCTTAATAGGACAAGGGTCGTACTAGAATCCAAGTAAGAGTGTACTTGATGACTGAAAGTATTATTTTCAGTGATTTTCAACTTCTAGTTTAAGTAAGGCTAAATCATTTTAATAAGTGGACTTGCATTTTATTCTTTTTCTCATACATGTACTACCTTTCCAAATGACAAATGATCACTGTACAATATTCAGCCTTTTCACACACAGCCAAAATTCATCGTATCTAGAGCTGATTAGTTTAAAGCTGTTTAACTCAACAGTTTTAAACAGCTTTAAAGAAAATTTTCCCTGTGTGAATGTCGTTTATACGATGTTCGAACAGATACGAAGTCGCGATTCATACGCCGTCCAAAGCAGGCTGCAGATATGAAGTCCGTATCTAGAGAACTTGACATATTGTGTGTGAATGGTTATACATGTTTAAACTGGATGGAGCGCTCGCTTTGTTTGATATGACCTGAACTTCAATGCGCAATGGCACTACTGCGCATTTTAAGAGCAGTTAATCACGAAACAATCGTATCAAAATTCTGTGTGTGTGAATGATGTTGTATGTAAAGCTGATTAGTTTAAAGCTCTTTAAACTAATCAGCTTTAAAGAATTTTACTCGTGTGTGAAAAGGCTGTATGTAGCATTTACCCTCATCATGTTATTTGAAAAATATGCTGCACAAGCTCACAGTGCATGTCTCGGCTCTATTTAGAGTATTCCAGCCAGTTGCCATTGTACAATCAAGTTCATGCTTATTTATAACCGCAACAACGTTTAATTTCATATCCTACCAGATTCTGATTTAACACCATTGTGGAGAGCAGCAATGCAGATAGATGCCTTATTCCTAGTCAAGGTTTTTTTCAATATTTGCGGAGGAAAACTTAATCATGTACCGTATGTATATACAATATACAATTTCAGTAAATTTTATTCCTATTGGGTTTTTTTCTTCTGGAAAGTGAAAATACCTGAAATATGTTTTATTCAACAGAGTAAAATAGAAAATTACTCATTTAAGATGGAATATAGAATGGCACATAATTTCCACCCCTTTACCGGTATATGTTTTTTTTTGTAAGATATACAATGCTAAAAAGGCACTTGACATTATTACAGAGGCTACTTGAAAAGAATATTGGTATGGCTTTATACACAAAGGCTTGTTATATTGACACACAACCACACCCTTGATACATATGATTCTATGCAGCTGTAAAATCACCACGCCCTTCTAGTGGTAGAATGACCGCACCCACCCACCATGATACTGACTGCACACATGCATGTATGGATTTCATTGGGAAGCAAACAGGTGGAATATGGCTTCAGCTAGGGCCGGGATGAGGACCATTGATTATCTAGTTCAGAAACAAAAGTTACCAGAGTTAATCAGCAGTGTTATATCTCAATAATTGATTGATGATCATTCATCTGTTTGATAAATTTGTATTCTTTACAAAATATACACTGCTTAATGCACAATATACAAACTATTAAAAGTCCACCCCCTCCCCCCAAAATGAGAAAAAATAAGGTCATTGTCAGGTCTAATATGAAGGAAAAAAAACATAGAATTAATACCATCATAGATGATAAAACAAATCTAGTCTAGTTCACTGCTTTCTATTATTTTAGCTTGATCATCATCAAAGGAAACAAGATTAATAGTGAAAATTACAAGCATGGTTTTGTATAAGTTGAACCCCCTCTTTCACTTCGTATTGAAACAAGTTCATGTTAGCATCACAAGTGAGAAAATGCAGCTAAAGAAAAGTTAGAAGAGATGGTTATCTGCGAACTGACAATGTCACATTCCACAATCTCAGTTAATCCTACTTCATTATCCCCTGACTTAAGTGATTATCAAATGATTTCAAGCTGAGATAAAATGCATTTATTCATGACCCGTATTCAGGGAATGCTTCATAGGGAGTGGGGCAAGAGAGAAAAAAAATTACTTCCCCCTCTTCCCCATTTTGGCTCTCTCTCTCTAAAGTTCACTGCGGGTATAATCTCCAGTATTCTGTGAACAGAGCTAAGGGGCCTCTTCTCAGCAAAATGCATTTTTCATAAAGTCATGAAGAGAATGCTAATTAAAAGGGACCTCATGAAGATGTATAGGTCCCACTCACACCCATTATGCACAAGAGAGTGGAAGACCTAGATTTAGGAATTAGGATGTTTCTTTGGTCTAAAGTCTGAAGAAATTTCATGGATAAATGTTTTCCCATATTATTTTACTGTAATATAAGAATTTCATAGAAATGTTTTCAAGCCAATTATACTTATGATGTTGATTTCATGATGAAGAAGAATTTTCATTATTTTTATGAAAAGAGAATAATAATAATATATGCTTTTGATATACAGAGTGCACGATAGATTCTATTTATTTAGATTCCAATCCTGTTATTGTTTTATTATTATTAATATCATTAAATACTTTGATTCATTGCATGCATTTCTCAAGAGGAAAGAAGTATTGAAGTGAGAATGAAGTGTGGTTGAAGGGAATGAGAGAGAAGATGGTTTAGTAATGAAGTGAAAATGAAAGCAGGATGAAGAGTGGGGGAGAGAGAAGAAGGTAGGTGAGATTGCTTTTATCATATCTTAAAAGCCTTTCATCCAAGGAGATACCAAGCACAACGAGTCATCATGGACTCTCATCCCCTCTTATCACCCCATCTTCACACTTACCCGCATCTCAGCTAATCTCTGGGTTGCCATGACAACGCTGAGCCTATGGTGCCATCCCCCTAGCACTAATCTCAGTCACATTTACATTAGGCTTGGAGACGGGGGAGGAGGGGTTGTCAAGGGGGTTGAGGGAGGTTGGACAAGGAATCTCAATCAAAGGGCATGCAAAAAAAAAACCCAAAAGAGAATGAGAAAGAGAAAGAATTCCACGAGGATGGGATGGCGAGGAATGTATATTTTCTCTTTTAAGTTATAAAATCAAGAGCGAAGGTCTAACATTGGCGATGAAATGTATTGTAGATAGATATTCATTTATTACTGACACTTTAACTCCTATATTATGTATAGAAGCAGAAGGGTACATGAGTGATATGATATTTTTTGATGCACTGCTATTTTAGTGTGATGCGTCTCTTTTAAGGATTAAGTGTTATTAATTGTGATTAAAATTGTGTGAATGCTCATGAGGGGGATTAATTGTAATACATATTGGATTAGTTCTACCCCTGTTAGTCACAATTGCACACTTTGCTTTTCAGAATTGTTATATGAACACATGAGGTAAAAGACTTTACTGTTCAACTTATGAACTAATAATGACCCACAGTAAACCTCCCCCTTTTTACACTCACAACATTAGGTCTAAGCATGGAGATATCAGTGGGGGGGGGGGGGGGGGGGGGGGGGGTTCAAGGCTAATTCTTGCTCATGACCCCTCATTTTTCAGGAATGTCTCCCTGATAAAAGATAGTCCTAACGTCACAATCCTGTTCCTGGAAAGTTGGAATATATTATCTTTGATGAACGAATGTAGCTGCAACATTTAACAGAATATTTTATAGGTATTTTCATGTCCTACTGTAATGTGTGTTATAGCTTTTTCTTGAATCCAGGGCCCCGTCTTACAAAGAGTTGAGATCAATCTCAACATGGCAATGGCCTATCAAGATCATCGTTACATGCGCGTATTGTACAGCACGTGCACTATCAACCAATGAGAACCGTTGTTTCAAAACTGCGATCGATCGCAATTCTTTGTAAGACGGGGCCCAGGTCATACAATCTCTACACATAGGCTTTCCTATGTGGTTGTGATCACATGTCAATATCACTCTTAGAACAAGCTACAGTGCACAAGTTTTCTTGTCACATCTTATACAAAGTTAGAAATAATTGATGTAATAACTACAGATGCTCATGTTTATATAAATAGAGACATTGCAATCCCTATTTTCTAAAAGGAAATCTCATGAGATTCTATATATGCTTCTGATGTGAGTAACTTGAAATGAATTCCCCCTTTCCTATCCATATACTCAAGGAAGTGAAATACTTTTCTAAACTTTTGTGGATTAAGAGCAAATAGAGAATCAAGTCAGTTCAGAATTGTTTGCGCTTGCGAGCATTAAATTTGGAGACGTTATGATCCTTTACCTCCCACTCAATGATTAAGAAATTATAGCAACTTGTAAATGATACTGAGCGGGTAATCACACACTGCCACTATACCCTACTAGCCTCATTAACTCTGGGGCTTAGCATGTATGGGGAATATAAAGGGATATTTCCAGCATTTAAATCAGCAGAACCATGTGAGTACATTGAGTGATTTGTTTATATTCTTTGAATAGAAGTGATTATTATTCTGTTTTGTTCATAATCAGTGACTTGAGGCACTTATGTCATGTTTGTGCACCAGAGATAGAAAGAGAGGGGGAATGGGAGAGAGAGAGAGAGAGAGAGAAGGAGAAGGAGATAAATGAGCCTATGATACTTGATAGAGAGAGTAATACAGAGGTGTAAATGAGTGGGATGTGATGTGATGGTTATTTTACCTGACTTCTAAATAGAAAGCATAAATGCTTGTAAGTAAGCAACCAGAAGGCCGACAACTTTAGGTTCTCTCTGAGGGAACTGTAGGACTGTGCCAAGAAATGACAGGAAATATTCAGTAGATTTTGTTGTTTAAGAACGGATATCACAATGAATCCTGCCCCCCCCCC
>BEXV01000339.1:77162-125844 GCA_003118195.1 Hemicentrotus pulcherrimus | reverse complement strand
TAATGTAAATAATTATATAAATTCAAAAGTTGAGATTAATCCAGTAGTTTGACTCAGAGGTAAAATGGAGTGAACAAAGAAAAGAAGGAAGATGAAATGTGTGTCAGTATGATATGATGTGTGTAGGCTGAGAGAGAGAAATAGTGAGCCAGAAGGGAGTAGATGGATGGAAACAAAGGATGAGACAGTGTAGAAGTGTCTCACTTGGAAGAAGAGATTTCTTTTGTTTGCAGGCCAGTATGCTAATGAATTGAGATGCTGGAATAATTGAGTTTTCAGATGAGTAAGCTAAGGTCATTGACCTGGGCTTAGTAATGAGGAAAATGTCTCCTGAAAACTCACACATTGTTGTCATTACATTTTCTTGAGTTTTATCTTGGAAATCAACATCTACTAGATATATATGCCTATATATTTGTGTCAACAGCATCAACAAAGACATGGTAGATTATTGTGTTAATATAGTCTCAGTAAGGTTTGATGTAAGAATAACATGCTTGAAAAAATTGAGATGGCAATATTATGTCATTTTTTCTCAAAATATAGGTAATGAATGATCATTTGTGTCCAGATCTGTTTATCCATGCAATTCAATATATTTACAATGTAGGCTAGCTGTATGAAGGCTGGTGCTCCATTCAATATTCGCTACTTCAGTGTGTCAACTCTTGCTAAGTTGCAACATTTTTGTCTCTTTTGTAGATTTATGATCTGCACAATGAAGCATATCCTGTGAGGCTGTGAATACAAAAAATTATCCCTGATTAGATTCTTGAGCAAACCTTATTCCTGCCTGTCTACAACACAGGGCATATTTCTGGATGAAATTGCAGGTGTAATTTGATCAAACTGAATAACATTTTCATTAAAGGGCGGATTTGTATGAATGCAGAAGAATAAGAGAAACAGAATTTGAGGAGTGTAAGTGTGAACACAGACTGTATCCGAATCTGTAAGTACTGCTGCCTTTCACTAAGTTAGCATAGGTAAGTGAACCTGTAGATAAGATGTTGAATGTGAAAAGGGTTTGTGTGAAGAGGGAGCGTATCCCAGACCAAACATGTCATCTCCAAGCACTCCTTCAGCATTCCCCCTGCGGCCCTCCACCTTACCCTCCATCCTCTCTCAACCTGCTCTCTCATCTCTCAAATCTCTCTTTATACTCATTCACTGTGTAGCAAACCATGAGCAAACCGTGTCTACCTTGTCACTCTTATAGCCTGTACAACCTTTATTTTACATATTTACAATGCATTCTCATAATTAACTGAAAAGGGGGCCTATGTGCTCATTTAACTTATTACAGGGCTTTTTTTTGTAATTCTCCCTGTATATCGCCACTATATTTAAAAAATACCCTTATGTTACGTTCTGACCCCTCGAATGCGCTCTTGGATGGCACGGTAGTCAGGTCGTTGCAGGTATATTTTGATCTGCTGCGTTATGAATGCAGTACATGCCCGTGTTGGCGTGGCACGGCACGGCTGCACTTAAATTATTCGCCATACAATTTAATATTTTAAAATGTTGGATCGCCCTTAAATTTGTTGTTTTACATTTTATAGTACAAGTGAAAGTGATTCAGTTGTGAATCAATCTTTCCAAGATGAATTTTCTAGCTTGAATTTAGAGGTGAACACAGTTTAAACACTGCCATTTTATTTGAAAATATGAGTATTTACCTTTAAGATAGATGTAAACCTATGGATAGTCTTTCCTTCAAATATTGATAGGCCAAGAAGAAACAGAAGATGGAGTTAAGACATTAATCCATCCATATTGCAATCACTCTTAAGAGCTTAACCTCCCTGACCTTTTGTTGTATTGACCAAGAATTTCAGAAATTAGGTCGGGGAGAGAGCTAGCACAATTGAATTAAGCTCCAGGATATTTTTGGTGTGTTGGCTCTTGTACCACTGGCACGATGGCCACTCAACTCAACGAGAAAACAGAAAAGAAAAGTAAGAAGATTTTTTTTTTCTTCAATAAAATAATAAAATGGTTAAGTGAGACATGAAGAAAAATTGAACTTAGGGTTTAGCAGGAGACAAAAANAGAGTGCTGTATTTGTTTTAACTATATGCAAACTGTACAAGTTTCCTGTTTTCAATGGACGACTTGTTACATCAAGACAGGATGACTTCAAGAGAGAGAGAGAGAGGGGGGGAGAGGAGAGGAGAGTGACAAAGATGAAGAGGGAATGGTTGTGTAAGATAATCACTGATTGATGACTTTGTCAAGGAGGAGGATTTTAGAGGTAGGGTCATTAGTGATAGGAGATGTTATCACTAGATGGATAGAATGATGTATTGTCATTTGGAAGATTGTCAGGCCATTTGAGTCTGGAATGATGATGTTCATGATGACTACCATGATAATAATGATGTTGATGGCAATGATCATATTTTTTGTTTGAGGTTGATAACATTTATAACAAAGGCAATCAAATATATCTAATTTATTATTAGTATTATTATTGATCCACTTGTGTTTGGAGTCATTCTTGTGTTCATGTAGACCTGTAACTCTACAAGCTGTTGTTTCAAATAGACGCATCAAGAAACCCTCTGTAGAAAACAACAGCATAAATATTCTATGCAGCATAGAGACACATAATGAAGAAATACTCTCATTCTGTATGGAAATGATATATTTTTTGTTTAGAGATTAATGATAGATCTACAGGTTGAATCTATATGAACTTTCTAAGAAGTGTGACTGAATAAGTAGGAGTCTAGTGATGTCCATACTCAGTTGTGTTGGGTTAGCTACTTTGAACCCAAGAGAGCATTGTCAATACTCATCCCAGCTAGTCCCACTGGGGATGACCTCAACATACTTATCCTTTATGCGCCTGTTTTCTATTAGCCCAAGTTCTAAAATGGCCTGATTGTTCTGATCTGGGAAAATTAGCTTGATCACAGTTAGCTTGAGCTAATTGGCAGTGAGGGCAGGAATGTCTGACTATTTACTGTTGCACTTGGTATTACCATGGAGATAAAAGAAGAGATATATCTCCATGGTATTACCTTGATCAATCATTCCAAGGAGACTTTGGCTTTGAAGTGAAATAGCCCACTTTTTGACCAATTAGCAGGCTAATGAGTAAGTAAAGATGCTTGCAGACTGTATTTGTACTGGAGCCTGAGACATTTCCTCCAGCAAATGGTGGTTGATCGTTAAAAAAAATAATTAAATGACAAGAACTACTAATTGGTCTAATATCTCAATTTCAAGCTTGGCTTTTACTAGTGGTGATGCACCTGATGACTCTCTCTCTCTATCTACCTCCCCTTACTCTAAAAACAACTAAACATTCCGTACTATAATAAATCTAAAGCTGACAAAACGTTATTTAACACATATGTGATTTTCACCGAAGTAACTTTTATGAACAGGATATTGTGAAATGTTAAAATAATGAAACACCTTGAAGTCAAACAGAGGTTTTGACATCATTTGAAATGAGAACTAGATGAAGACCCATATTTGGGGATGAGGTATTCGTGACTGGTTCTAATTGTATTGTATGTACATTATGTTCATTTACACTTTGACTCTACAATTGTGCATTGTCATGATTTCATCATTGACATCACGAAAATATTCTCTGAATATCAATATCTTGATCGAAACCAGAAATATCCTTTTTGTTTAACAAGTGTAGGATTAATCTCATCTTTGTTTCCAATGTTGTTCCTGCTTGTAAATGTGTGACTTGTGACTTTTGCGGACACATTTTAAGAGTGGTTCCATATTAACCGGGGACGCGCTCCGCATAGGACTAGTCCCTAGGGCCCCCTCCTGTGAGGACAATTTGTTGGGGGCTTTTGGGGGCCAGGAGCCGACCTGTCAACACCTCGGCTCGGTCGGATACTCAGCCTCCTCTCAGCGGCAGCCATAACCACAAACGAGCTGAGCCACAACCAAAATATCTCTTCCCCTGGCGAGGCAGTGAAACACTGCAAATGGAATTGAGAGGGGGAGAGAGAGAGAGAGAGAGAGAGAGAAAGAGAGAAAGAGAGAGAGAGAGACAAAGAGATAGAGAGAAATCAAGACAGAGACAATTAAAGGTAATGCACATTGTTCGTAAAACTGAGAAGAGTCAAAAATAGATTTCCTCAAATCCCTTCCTTAATTTTCTGACTTTTGCATAAAAGAGTAGAACACAAGCACAAATACATTTGCTTTGGAATGTATACATCTCGTAGGATTCATCTGTCACTGATAATGTTTTGGTAGGCCTATGGATGATTCACACAAGATTATGAATATGTCATGGATGAAGCACTAGTAAAGTGATTGAAAGAGTACAGCATGTATGTTAATATTGATTAAATATACTGTCAAATTATACCACTTATTGTAATGTTTTAATGGCAGTAATGACATAGTGGTGCAATGAGGATTTGTTTTCATCTATAAGTATAACACCCTGTAAGAATGTTGTCTTCCTTTAAAGGTAAAGACCAGTATTGGAAACGCCCCAATTTCAAAAAATGAAATGGAAGCTTTCATTACCAATCATGTTAAAGAGTTTGTTTTGACTAATACATGATGATTAAAAATTTGCTGGGAAACCGCCTACTATTTCATCTATTTGGTAAATTTGTTTCTCTCATGGTCGTGTGAGAGATATAGGGTAGTCCCATATACATCTTTCTGTGTATAGTGCTTGTAACTTTACGAAAAATGGGCCAAATTTCTTATCATTTTGATGATTCCAGAACCTTGCAGATGCTAGATGCTAGATGATCAACCTTTTCTGATCAATTCCACAACGTTTCTTTCACAATGCAATCACATGACCATAACTGGTCTTTACCTTTAAAATTGTCTGACAGTACAAATTGAAAATTGCCCGCAATTTTAAATCACGTTTTAAATTTGTGATATGATTTGGATTAAATAAGTATTTTTAAAAAATCACAGAAAATTAGTGGATCTTTTTTTAAATACCGGTAAATAAAATGGTGCTTATAATCTGCAAACTTGTTATACCTTCGATATTGGATTGAGTATTCTAATATACCTACCCTTACCATAACCATTTTTTTTTTTTTAATTAAAAGAGAATTGATTTATGATATCTTTTTTTATCTTTGTCATGCTATCATAACCTTGTTCTCCATGTGTTTTAGGTAATATCAATCCTAATTATTTTTATCACCATTAAGTTGCCATAGTACCCTGCAATAACTTTTATGATATTTCATTAAGCTCAATCATTTAAAGATAAATCCTTTAAGTTAAAGTTTGTTTGCAATCATGACTTTTACATTTCAAAGCAACTTCAATTTGTAAGAGTCGCATGGGGACATTTAACCTCTGACCCCGTGTATAATATACTTCTCAAGACTTCACAATCTCTTGCATGTCACATAAAAAGAAAAGGAGATGGCAGTGACTGATTAAATCAATCAGAATTTGACATCTAAAAAGAGCAATTATACTTTATTTCTCCTCCCTATTCATTGACATATTTCAGGGGCCAAATGTCATATTTTGCGGGGCATTTTGAGCTGAAGTTTTTGTAAATTGCTTAACCCAGTTTGATCACAAGTTGCACTCTG
Organism: Hemicentrotus pulcherrimus; assembly: GCA_003118195.1. NCBI lineage: Eukaryota > Metazoa > Echinodermata > Echinoidea > Camarodonta > Strongylocentrotidae > Hemicentrotus > Hemicentrotus pulcherrimus. The sequence goes on along the minus strand of BEXV01000339.1, from coordinate 120,271 downwards.
AAGGAGGTCAAATGTCACCATTGGAAGTAAGAGAATGGGATTGGATGAAAGGAGGCTGAATGGGAGGAATGAGTGAACGATGGAATGACTCAACTTCAAATTATTACCAAGAAAGTTGGAATGGTATGATGAAAGACAATATTGGGTTGGTAAACAAGAATTAGGAGAATAGAAATTGCATAGAAAGATTTCAGTGACTCAGTCATGACATAGGCCATATTTAACAAGCATTATTTGTTATATGTTGTCCTACAGGGAAATATAATCAAAATTAAGCGTAGCAATCAATTGAAGTTTTTTGGCAATCCAGTTTTTTTAATAAAGATTCAACATAAGACATTTTGATATCATTATGTTAAAAAGGAAACAGAAGATTGTCCAAGCATTACTAGAATTTTGGATAAATTATAAAATTGAATCAAATGTTATACTGCAAGGCATAAGATATATTTCAGGGAGAAATAGAAGAAGAATAGAGAGACTTATTATTTCAAGTTCAAAATGACAACAATAACTGTCATCTACAATCTTACAGAATTTATGCTACCAATCAAAATTGAAACTTTTTATATTTTGTACCTAATAAAAAAATTATTGAATGTGCTATTTGGCAAAGTGCCATGCCAATTATATTTTGAACTCTGTAATTGTCCTCCCATGTATGTAAAGTAATTTGAAGGAAAGTAAATCATATTTAGAGATGATTCTTTCAGGTTTAGTAGAGCTGTCTAGCTTAAATCACGTTGATGGGGTTAGACCTTCCATTTAATGTGTAGATATAACACAGTAAATCATTGTTCTCTGCTCTTCACCCAGAGAGATACACAACTTGCATACCGTCTTTACAAAAGACTCAATGGAGAGTCTGAAAGTATAGCTTACATAATATATGAAGTGCAATTCTTGTATAAGAGCTTTTGAGAAAGTTTAACGTCTATTATGCTCTACATTATCCTCACTCAAATGATCATATTGCTCAGACAGCAACTCTTTAATTAAATATAGTCATTTAAAAGTAAGAACAATGTAGGCCTAATTATATATATTTGTAATCTACCATGTATTGAAATTACTTGCAGTAGTCTTGGAATCTTTTTTTTTGATTGGATTAATATATGGTTGTTACAGTCTTAAGAGATTTCCTTTCAGTGTTTGTCATAGATATCTTGTTGTCATGGTAATATTTTTCCAAGTAATAACAGTGGTATTAAGAAAACCCAAATTAAGATGACAAGAACAGATAAAGGTTTGGTAATGAATGAGAAAAGTGCAATTGAAGTTGAAAGTATATCAATATTTGATTTTATGATAAGAGGCTTTAAGGGAGTGTGGTCAGGATATTATTTGCTTTAAAGGCTACAGTACTTCTTCTTCACTAAACAAATATTGTTCTGGTTATTAATAGATGGTTACTTTCAGATGTATTCATCACTGTATAGATACCAGACCAACTTCATGAGTACAATTAGTGGATATTTAACACATTGGAATAGAACAAGTGAAGATATAGACAGTTGAGAACTAAAGGTTTTATCATCTCACAACTAAGATAAAGGTGATGGTTAAGAGACTGAACTTAAATTTAATAAATCCTTGTTTTCACACATTGTATGTAAACCATTATACCTCTGAAACAAAAGTGACTCAAACTAATCAGGAATCATGAGCAAATCTATCTCTCCAGATTTACAACGGATGTCATAGACGGATATATTTGTGTCTTCACATGGCCTTTAACCATTTAAGGAGTTATTCAGTTTAAGTTTAGTCTCTCACAATATTCATGCCCATATTAATGTGCTTTCTGTTCTTGAGTTCTTGCTTTGACAAGCAATTATCGAAAGAGAGCATCATCAAACTGAAAGACTTGCTAACAGAATTAGAACACTAATGTAATCCCTGCTGTTATCTTTATGTATTTTTCTTTTGGTCATACTCTGTTAAATCGGAACAAAAATCTAGTTTTTATTTTGATGGGATACATGGGGATATGTGGGGCGCACCATGTGGTATGAGATGTAGGTCGTGCTATAATGGTACAAACAGCAGGACTACTTCCAACTAGGTTAAGGCTGCTTTACTAATGGATCATTATTATAAGGTATTCCCCATTTCTATTTCACTTGTGTCTTCGGTATTACAAGGCTCTGTCCAAGTGTCCGTAACAACAAGAAAAACAAAGATAGAAAAATAATATCATTTGAATTCAATGTTTCCTATACTTCAAATGTATTGTGTGACATGAAAGAATATACTGTACAAATCTATTTCCTTGTTATACAGGACATAAGGTTTAATAAAATATCTTTATGTTTTATCTTTATTGTTTTACACTTCCTTTTTTAAAATATTTGTTATTTGCATGCTGAATGATCTTGAAAATATCAAATACTAATTTATTTCTTACTCTAATTTTCAAGGAACCATCTTGTTTCAAAATGTTGTATGTTGGTTAATTATTGATTTAGCATTTAATACAAGTTTTTACAATTTTGGGGGTTTGTTTTTGTTCTTACAGGTCTCTCGAAATCCAGCAGCTGTCGAGTCCGCACAGCCAAGTATCTAATGCTAATGGGAGCTCTCCCCAGCATGCAAACTCACCTGATAGTAATAACTGCTCTGTGACTTCAAACGGCACCGACAGTAAGTTCCTTTTCTCTCTACTCAAATCTGCAACATTTAACCTATATCAATATTCAATATTACATTCACAATTCTTAGTATTATATATAGCAGTTATACTCAGTTTGCTTGGCAACCTGAAGTTTCAATGTGTTGGTTTACTTATAGCACCTATTTAAAGCATTTTTACAGTCCCATCCATGACTTATATACATAGGTACTTTATTTAATCATAAACTGACACAAAATACTTTATTGAAACCATCAAATAAAAATGACTTTGAATGCATCACTAAGTTTTATTACCTATTTTGTTTTACCCAGTTAAACACCTAAATTTAGTTCTATAAGTAAAACCGTTTTATTGAACTTTTGACCCTTTCTACTTTTCAACCCAAAGTGACTTAATGAACACATTTAGATTTCCTCCTGTTTGTCCTTATCATTTGATATATCCAATATCTTAATATCTTGTGATTGCCTGGTGGGGCTGGTGGTAGAGTGAGTCAGCTAGCACCGGCATACAATCAGACAAGGTGTAGGAATAGAGTCCTTCCTAACACTCAACAAACCCTCCCTCGACTACATCTTTTTCCTCTATGTCAGTCATGCAGAACATGACCAGAAATTGTTCCTATTTCCTTGTCATTGATCCTGACTTTATGATCTCTAAATGGGCACAGGTTTTTTTATTACTTTTGTCAGGCATGCACTGGGCTTGATTTATCACATGAGGTGATAAAATGCAATTTATTTTGGGATAAGTTTGACCATTTTAAATGATTTTGACTCGCCCTTCACCCCAAAGTGTTATCTGTGAGCATTCATGCGTAACGATAGCGGAATCGCTCTTATTTCGGTTCCGCTGAGGTTCCTTGTAAACCACGTTTTTCCCCTGACACACTCCAGAGCAATTTGCAACTTGAACTTTTCAAAGTGACCCCTTTCTGAAGAGTATTATGATAAAGAAGTTAATAATAAATCTTTTGTTTTACAAGTTTATTATTTTGATTTAATCAAAGATCTGGCAAACGTTGTAAGGATGTGATGAATAAAATGCAGATAGAAGCATTGTAAGGTGCATAGAAACGACGGGACAACAATCCAACTTAGGCTTTAAAGTGTGAATCGGTTCCATAAAGCACAGTTAATGGTTCGAGTATGAACTAGGCTGCATCCTACTCAGTACTACTTGGTACACTGTTCAAGTATGAATGGCACTATGGGGTGCTGTAAGTCCATGCTACACTGAACTTGGAGGAGAAAATGAATGGGCAGAAAATAACAAAAAGGCAACACAAATATAATCTGTTTTTATAGTATGTAGCAATAAAACATTGGGCATAACAAAAAATGACGATGAAAGAATGACTTTGTGTTTTGTGATTTTAGCCAGTATTAAAGGAAGGCCTTGGTATTAACTGACACCCTATGACTGAGACCCTGAAGAAACGAGGGTTGGATATCCACTCTCTTTCCTTGATATTCTCTCTCGCTCTCTCTTTGCTTAAGGTGAAAACATCTTTCCTTAATGAAAATATGCCACAAAACGGCATATTTCAACCAAAAAAAAGGGGGGGGGGTGGTTTGTTCAAGTCTACTACAGCAAATAAGGCAGTCGCAGAAAGATATCACTCCAGTCATTACAGTTGATCAGTAGTTTGATGTTAAAGTGAAATAAATGACATACATAGATTTGTGGGTGTGTGTTTCAAGTATTCTCATTGGAAAGAACAAATGCGGAAAGGGAAATGAAAATGGTAGGGGTGCAATTTCCTTAATGTGAAAGATACGTTGTTGGGGATGCAGTGTGTGGATACCGAATATTGAGTATCATGTTGTATAGTTACAGGGCATGAAACAGTATAAGAAACTAGGATGAAACTCAGTCTGTACAGTAATACCAAAAGCTAGCAACTTGATGAGGATGACTTTTTTCCCCCCTTAAAGCTTTATTTGAAGAGGAGAGAGGATTGAATGAAAAGAGAAACAGAAATTGCTTTGATGAAGAGGAAGGGATGAACAGTATATATCAAGATCATATTTGTCGATTCAAACAGAAATCTCTCTCTTTCTCTCTCTTTACTTTTATTTCTTTACTTTGGTATGATGTCACTTTTCCACTTTCATACTTTTCCTCATGCAACTGTTTGTGTTGTACTCAATATCTCAGTTTTTCTCTATCTCCTCTCTCTCTTCATCTCTTTTTTTCATTCTCTCTCTTTCTCTGGCTGCCACCATCTTTCTGCCCATCTCTCTCTCTCTGTCCCCCTCTTTCTCATTTTCTCTCTTTCTGTTATCCCCCTCCCCCACCTCTATTTCTCTCTCTCTCTCTTTATGTAAGGCTTCCAGAGCACATGAATCTTCCATCCATATTTTGCTATGGTTTTCACTCAGGACCTGCCTCATTCCCACAATCTACCCTCAGCCATCCATGTTATAATATTGTCTCTAACTATATATATGTTTATAGCTTAGAGTTGAGCAGCAAGGTACTAGTGCAGGGCTTTTTGAATGCAGACAGCATATTTCTCATAACATTGATACCATTTTGAATCCAGATTCAACGCTTTGAAAGTGATTATGAAAGAGAGATATGTCTTTGATACACCACATCTCACCACATACTAAGCCATGTGTTAATAACTGTATAGAGATGTGATGCAATAATTTGTCGCTGTTTTCACGAAGTGACGGTAGTGAAAAAAAATTGCATTCACTTTGCGTTACAATTTTCCTCACTACCGTCACTTCGTGAAAACAAGGACGAATTGTTGAATACACATTGAATATGAAGCCACGTCTGCCTTTTGCTGAATGACTGATGAAATCATCTAAATTGATGTAACAGACCTGATGGCAAACAAGACGAAAGTGTATGGTTAGGATGATATTTTCATGTTCTACAATCTACTATTTTTATTTCACATATTTATGATCTGCTGTGAATGTATCAGACCCGTGTTTCTCACCAATTTGTACCATGAACCTTCAGTGCAACATACCGCCGATTTCGAGCTCCATTCCCAGGTAGTCCAAACAGAAACCCAGGTTATAAACACACCCCTTTTGTTGTGAGATCAAGCGAGGGCAGGCTTAAAACACCAAGTAGAAGAAAACAAAGCGAGAATAACGACCCGATGAAGGATAGCTACCTAGGGAGGTTCTGGTTTAATGGAGCATTACAAGAAAAGGACGGGATTTAGATCAAAATTGTGTCAAGATTCTTTTAGGGAAAGATTTGAAAGCCAAAATCTTGGATGGAAAGAGGTGTATGCTCCCTCTCTGACATAAACAATTCTTTTGATTAATATTTCTAAACTTTGTCTTGAAATGCAGATAAAAGAGAAAAGGTATCCTTGCTGTGAAAAGGAGCCCTTTAGCACGTGATTTTTCCAATAATTAATATTGCTGGTTTCTTGAAATATTTATTTATGATTATCTTAAATCTATTTGATTGATTTCAACGTAATGATATCATTGGCTGAGATATTGCAGCTGTAACATTTCACCTATATGTGACACATAGAGAGACGGTGACCTACATCTAAACTCCACATTCCTCCACTATTCAAACAGCATGGACACTTTCCACTCTATAATTTCACCAATTAGTTGCTTGAAGTTTAGAAATACAAGGAAAGAAGACAGAAAGTAGTTTTGATGCTTGCCATTCCAAAGATTGGTTTCTAAAACAAATGCACACCCTTTCATATCTTCTCTTCTTTTCTCATTGACAACAGCTTCTGTCCTGTTATAGTGATATTTTAAAACAATTATACTTAGCCCAACGCTTACTTAGACTTCATAGCCATATAAAGTTACTCAAAAAGATGGAAAACAGCAAATTTAGGTTTTCTTTCCTTTTTTGGTAGTACAATACTAAAAAGCTAAGAGTGAGAGTGATTCTTTGATATTAAAATATCCCTATTTTCTATGTTTCCAATTTCTATCTTCTGCATTTCCAATCTTCTGCATTTCCAATCTTACAGATAGAATTAAATTGTCTTATGTTTATTCTCAATATCTTGGTAAAGATATGAAAGTGTGGACCCCGTATTAAATTGTTGATCAATTCATATCTTGTTGCAGAGATCCATGCTTATGCTGTATTCCAAATTTGTGTTTATATTGTGTTGTCTATTATTTATTTGTTATTTATGTTTACTCCATTATTGTTCTTTCATGACTACCCTCATAGGCCCTACTACATCAACCTCTATTAAGACCACTTGTCTTTACCATATTTGTGTATTCTTCTAACTACCCCATCCCTACCCTACAAGCATTTATAAAAATCAATTACTGGTAGTCTTTTTCCTGTTCTCTCCTTTCCCTAACTACCCCATGCACCCCTCCGGGCCGGCCTCACCAACCCCCATGAAAGATAAGTCTGTTACCCCACACCTAGTGCCGCCTCACCAATCACTTAACCAGCACTTGGTTTCAACTAGTCAGCTGTAACCATCATCTAAGTGTCGCTCTCTTTTAATAGTTGTGCATCTGTTTGAGTTAGGGTTTACTTTGAGCTTCTGTTGAGAGTGGTTATCACTCAACACATGTCCATCAGACAGACACAACACTTGATAATCTGGATGGTTTAACACAGAGAGAGGAGTTCCACCCTCATTCGACTGCCTCTCAGCATCGTGCTGCGCTTCTTTCCTGTTATATGAATTTTTGCTTGTATAAATAGAGACAAAAGGACAGATCTTTTGATGAAGAATGTCGCATTATGCATTCATAATCAGTTCTAAAGCAAATTAGTCACTGCAGACTCTTTATATTATGCAGGGTTCACAATTTTATATGAAACACGTGGAAACCATAAGAGACTTTGAATATTCATGACAATATGATTCCAAGTGATATAGCGCAACAGAATCATGCAATATAACCTAGTTTTATTTATTAAAATATCTTTGTATTATAATCCTAAAAGGTTTTTTATTGCTTGATATCACAATTAATTATAATAAACTGGACTTATTTAGCGCGTAATATGAAATACCGTCTCTCAGCGCGTTACAGATATCATCACCCCGATCATCAGATTCATTCACTGACGATTTGCACCATCTCCACTCCATGGGGAGTATAACCTACCAGGTTCAAATTTCTCTCCTAGGTTATATGGAGAGGCATTAGTCCCATGTTGGGATGGAACCCACAACCTTTGCATCTCAAGTCCAAGTGCTTAAACCATCCGACTACAAAATCTCTACTTACGACACCTTACGACACCATTTCTCTCCTCGGTATGGCGTTGCAAAGGTAGATGAACACCTTGCCATAAGACATTAGTCCCATGTTGGGATGGAACCCACAACCTTTGCATTTCAAGTCCAAGTGCTTAAACCACTCGACTACAAAACCTCTACTTACGACACCTTACGACACCATTTCTCTCCTCGGTATGGCGTTGCAAAGGTCGATGAACACCTTGCCATAAGACATTAGTCCCATGTTGGGATGGAACCCACAACCTTTGCATTTCAAGTCCAAGTGCTTAAACCATCCGACTACAAAACCTCTACTTATGACACCTTACGACACCATTTCTCTCCTCGGTATGGCGTTGCAAAGGTAGATGAACACCTTGCCATAAGACATTAGTCCCATGTTGGGATGGAACCCACAACCTTTGCATTTCAAGTCCAAGTGCTTAAACCACTCGACTACAAAACCTCTACTTACGACACCTTACGACACCATTTCTCTCCTCGGTATGGCGTTGCAAAGGTCGATGAACACCTTGCCATAAGACATTAGTCCCATGTTGGGATGGAACCCACAACCTTTGCATTTCAAGTCCAAGTGCTTAAACCATCCGACTACAAAACCTCTACTTATGACACCTTACGACACCATTTCTCTCCTCGGTATGGCGTTGCAAAGGTAGATTAACACCTTGCCAAAAGACATTAGTCCCATGTTGGGATGGAACCCACTATACCTTTGCATTTCAAGTCCAAGTGCTTAAACCACTCGACTACAAAATCTCTACTTAAAAAAAAAAAAAAAAAAAAACCTTACGACACCTGTACTCTACAATTTTTAATCTGAATTTAAGAAAAACAAACAAATGGCATTCCATTCTGCTGGGAGGAGCTGTGTAAGAAAAAAATACTGTTACTCCAGCTCGCCTAGTATCTCCTTGGTGATACTAAGTGCATACAGATATAAATAACTAGGTATTTGTTTGATTCTAAATTTCTTTGACCTTATACCAATTTTAAGTTTTTCATTGGCATACCACATATACATTTGTATATCATTGTCTTCATGTAGTATTTTCATTGTCCATTCTCTTTTTTTTTTATTTTTAATTTGCAAATTTCCTTCTCAAATGCTTTATGTTATCAAATTTATGCTAATTAGATTGCAAATATGTGTACCATTGAATCATACTCCATTGTAGCTCTAATACAAAGACATTCTAGTGGACGTGAAGGTGTGTGTTTATCATTAATAATGCTGGCAGAGAGAACGAGTGAGAAGGGCGGGGTGGTGGAGTGAGAGCTAATATTTACACATTTTGTGGACAATTTTAATAAAGTGAAAATGTGTCATTCTTGGGTGAAAGAGTCTCCTGTTTGTATGCTATTTCTACAATATTTTATTGTAACAAGAAATATGGGATATTATTGATCTGTTTCTGTCGTAATACATTAAGGTATTCATGAAGTATAAAGAGAGAGAGGGAAAAGTAGCCTAGAGAAGAGAGAGTTGAGCCACATATGGAACACGCCAAAAACACAAAAAGGTAAAAAGGTGGTATCAATAAGATATAATTATAAAAGAATATACATGTATTTCATAGATCCGAATTTCTAAGATGAAAATATAGAGCTAGGAACTACCCTATTTCTTTTGTTTTGCTGTATAAATACCAAACTTGTCACCCCAAAGAATAAGTGTAGGTATGTTGAAAGATAAGATCTATTCCTGCCTCTTGATATGCAATATTCTTCACAAATGTTTACAAGAGATATATAAGTGAAGATATTCTTTTCATAATGTAATGCATATTAGCATGACATGGGCTCAGCCATTTTCTTGATAAGGTATCGTACCAGGTGAGCTTGTACATGTAACAAATACACACATATAGGAAAACAAATTTGAGCTCTAGCAAAATTTCCTATTAGAGAAATCATATTTTAGACAAATGAAATATATTTACTACTTACTGACACTAATGTAGGTTGGAATGGTATAATGTTTGAAATATGTTACAATTAGAAATAGGCCTAGACGGTGAAGAGGAATCTTTTTCAGTTGAACTAGAAGTTAGATAAGATGAAGATAGAAAGGTTAGATGAGTTATCTTCCTGTCTCTTTACAAGCCAAGTCTGTAGAAATATCAATACATCAATCAACATTGTGGCCTCAATATAGCTCTATTTCTTGTTATTCTCTGTTCCCTTTCAAGGCATTTCACTGGGCATGAAAGTGACTTTTCAGCCCCCCCCCCTCTCTCTCTCTCTCTTCCCTCTATCTTGATGTCTCGCTCTCTATATCAGTCTCTTAATATAAATACATCATTTCCTCTCTTTCTTCCCTGGTCCCTAGCTCATCTCTCCTCCCTTTCCCTTCCTATCTCCTGTCTTATACTCTCACATTTGTCCAGAAAATGTCAATTTCTTCAATGCTCTCACTTTTCTATCTTTCAAATTGAAATTGAATTGAAAATGAAATTAAGTATTCATTGTCCATTCAGAATTTATTTTTTCACTAATTAAAGTTTACAGAGATCAATTTACCAAAAAGAAATAATCATATAAAGTTGCAATATGTAAAATAAATTCATAACAGCTCACGTTGAATGGAGTACTTGACATATGTTTTGTACGATGGGGATGAGGACCTTTCATAGTTTTTGTTATCTTTCTCTCTCTCTCTCTTTGTCTGTGTTGCTGTCTGTCTCTCTATGTCTATGTCTGTCTCTCTCCCCTCTCCCTCTCTCTCTCCATCTCACTCTCTCTCTCTCTCTCTTTCTCTTTCTCCCTCTCTCTCCTCATGCATACAAGTTTGTATGTGTAGCAGGTAGCCTGAATGCACAGTCCATGTGCACATACATTTTCGTGTACATTTGTNCTCTCTCTCTCTCACACACACACACACACACACACACACACACATTTCTCTCTCCATCTCTCTTATTTCTCTCTCTCTCCCTCTCTCTTTCACTCTTCCTCGCTTTCTTACTTTTTTGCTGACATTTATCATTCATTTGCTTTTCTTATGTATGAATCTTATTTTATGTTCGCTTTCTTTGAATTTCAAAGATAGATCCATGTAGTTCATCTTTTATTATATTTTTTTTCAGTTTTACTGGTTGCTGAAAGGAAATATAAGCAAAAGTTGTTTTAATACAGCTACACATTGTCTTAACCTTTAGGTCTAGTCCTTCTCTACTTCATTATTTCATTCTTTGTTAGTGTATGACTTTTATCCTCCTGAGTTTCGTTGGTGCATCTCTTTTTTTCAATCTTAGTGGGGTGCAAAGCAGGTGAGAACAGGTGGAATGTAGTCACATTCCTGAATGTAATCTCAACTCTCTCCTTTAATTTACTTCTTTCTAACTCATTCATCTCTATTTTCACACCCCTTCTCTCTGTGTCCATCCATTTTTCTGACCTCAATTCTTAATTTGTTGTTCTGCAGTTGCTAAGCAACTATTGTTTTTACTACTCTATCCTTAATCTATAATCTTTTACATCATGTTGTTTTATCATTTCAAACACTACAGTGAAGGGATGATAGTTACCTACTAGACAAGATGATATCATATAGTATCAATGGATAATTGAACCTGATCATAGAGTTTGGTTTGATAATCCCAAGTCCCTGGTGGTATCATACAGTATGACGTACTGTAGTGCTTTAATACTTATCAAAATTGAGTTCAGCAGTTTCATTTGTAGTGAAGTAAGCACATGTATGCACACTTTGTACCACCACTCCTAACTCTTATACCCAAGTCAAACTTCATTATTTAGTTTCTCCTGGTATTCTATTTAGATTGGAGGTTCTATTTTTGTCTATGGAATGACAACATTATGACTTGTGTGTTATGGCATTGACTAGATGATGCGGCAGATTATATCATATTTCAAAATATTGTTTGACAACTTTCCTCCCTATAAAGGCATGATCATTGGCATGGAAAATTTTGGAAATTCATCATGTTCTTGTTGCCTCATAGAAAAATAAGTGAAATTAAAAATCAAATGGTAATGCTTAAAAATGGCATTGAACATGTATTCTAGTGTGAAAAACTGAAAATATGTGTCAAGTTGAATAATGTTGATTTCCTGTCCTGTCAGCTCATTGTTGCAATGAAGTTCTGAAAGCAACGGAAATGGTTGAAATTTATTGATTTTAAAGTTATTTTATCACATCTAAAAGGAAATTTACCTGTTAGAGTTACAATTTGTGGAAATATAATTTTTACACATTCTGTAGAAGAATATCAAATCTGCTTACTTATTTCATGGACCCTACCTTGGCCACTTAGGGTTTATGCTTTGTTTCAAATGGGCTATACACACTTTTTTTTTGAGGAACAGCAGAATTGAATTGGAATAACAAATTCTTTTGACAGCCTGTGGATAGAAATCGTTTAGATCCATGTCGGTCATTTATACAACTGTTACAAATACTGTCAAGAAAATCACAATTATAATATGTCTTATTTGATTAGCTGGAACAGAGTTAATGAGCCGCTGACACACTATTTAATCATTTCGTCGCTGTTTTCACGAAGTGACGGTAGTGAAAAAAAAATGCATTCACTTTGCGTTACGACTTTCCTCACTACCGTCACTTCGTGAAAACAAGGACGATTTGGGAAATCCAAAAGCTCATATTCTACTTAACTTTAAGCATGACGTTGGATCTAAGATTTTGTTCAAAATGGGGTTTAACAAGGTTTTGTTGTTGCTTTTTTAAAATGTGATTTTAGACACAGGGTCATGCTTAACTGAATACGGAAATTACAAAACAAATTTTTAGGGATTTCAAAAAAGCAAAATATCTGAAAACCTGATTTTCCGCAAGTGCCTTTATATAGTGAGCTCAAAATGCAAAGACTAATAAAGAGGGGTTTTTCAAACTTACAAAACAATAATCTTTTTAATGAGAACTCTTTAGTTTGTTTGTAAAACCCCTTTGGTATCATAAATGTAATATTTTACAAAAAGAAGGAAGAAGTGGTGAGGAGTGTCTTTAAATTTATATTTGTGTACCATACAGACCTAGCATGACATGTACGTAATGGCCCATGCAAACTTCTTTCTTCCTCACTCTCTAAATACATCAATAATTTCACTCTCAATCACAATTTCTTCCATCTAATAAATTGACACTCTTTTCATATGACACAGACATAAAACAAACACATGCGGAGAGAGGCAGGTTGATTTGTAGATAGAGAGCGGGGACTGTTGTATTTGAAATTAATAAAAATGTGGTAGTTTTATTTCAAGTATGCTGGGTACAGAGATGATATTTTATGAGAATGAAACTAACAAAATGCTCAGAATGTGTGTATTTTATCATTATCATTAGTATCAATATGGTAGAGAATAGCTTGAAACACTTCAATATCATGAGATTAATCCACATTGTTACATTTTATATTTGATCATCCCAGCATATATGTGCATTTCGTCGTCTAGATGAAACATAAAAAGATATTTCTGTTTTATTGGAAGATTAACAAATTGGAAGGGAAAAAATTTAAATACTAGATTGGGAACTGACAGTTTGGAGACAGGAACTGATGGGAAGAACTGAAACACAGCTTTGTTCTTATTTTACAGTTGCATTTTCTTCCAAAAATTGATGCTGTAAGTCTGAGAAAAGACCGTTTGGATATATATGTATTGACATTCCATCAAGTTGGTATTGACATTGATTTTTAGCCAAGTGTTATCATACTTTAATTGTGTTTGTTTTATGAAGCACTCAGTGTTTGCTATGCACACTCTCTTAGATTTTATGAAATTGCAATTGAAAAGGAAAATTGGTTGTGGATAGGACGTACATACCATCTGTCTAGAATAGTGAACCAAAGTTGTCTCTTAACATATTTTTTCATGAAGTATTCTTTTATTCATTTCTATGCATTAAGTAAGGTATTCCATAAAATTGTCATTTTATAGAAATTCATTGAATGGCAGAAAATGCTTGAAGATGGCATAGACAATGTGTGTATAAAGGTTTCCATTCCAATTTTTATTTTGTGTAAAAGAAATATATTCTTCTACCTATTATGTAATGCATTTGAACAGAGCAAAGAAAGTACTTACATAAAATAGCATAAACTCCCCTGTTTAATGCATTATGGGAACTTATTTAAACTGGATATGTTGCAGATGTGAGCAAAATAAATAACATTTAAATGTTATTTATTTCGCTCTATCTAAGCTACAATTTTGAATGATTGTGTTAGTGATATTTCTTTCAATTTCTAACTCTCTCCCACTCTTACCAAGTTGAGTTATCCTACTTATCAAATGTGTTCAATCAGCAGCTATATTTGCTATTATTAATATCGTTATTATTAGTAGTAGTAGTAGTGGTAGCAGTAGCACTAGCAGTAGCATTAGTAGTAGTAGTAGTAGTAGTAGTAGTAGTAGTAGTAGTAGTAGTAGTATTGTTCTTCTGGTAGCTGTTGTTATTATAATTATAGTGTTATTGTATGATATTTTGATTTCTAATCATGTGTATGTGTTTGTCCAGTTAAAAGTGAGCCCCTTAGTGTGCTCCCAATGGGTCCTGATAGTAGATATGCACCCTCTATAGAAACACTTCCAGGTGAGCGGACAATCTCTTCTCATCAGTTTAAATTAACAGCATACTTTATTTGCATGTTCTATCTTTGATTTTTATTTAATGTACACCCATGCATCTATTTTAATCTATATTCATTGGTTTGTTGGTGATACCTTTCAAATAATACATAGACCTAAAATATATTGTCTATCATTGTAAACTACAATTAAATTATTCAGAACTTCTGTTTCCTGGCTAAAGAGTAAAGACAATGTGAAAAACCTTAAATATAATCAATATTCTTCCATTTTAGTGGTGATGCTTAGCTACTGTCAATTCAATCAAGTAGAAATATATTGCAAATATACAAAACAAAATATGTCACTATAGATATACTCTAGTGGTAATCAAGAGACCGTATTGTCACTCAGGATTTCAGAAAAAGGGACTGTTTCATTCTGATAAAAACTGTGTCTAGAATTTTTACTTTTTTGAATGAATAATGGAATGTTTATCTCAGCCAACATATTTAATGAGCACTATTTTTATGACCTTGAAGCTTTCCTTATGATATAAACAGATATTTTATGCTTGACAGAATCCAATCCATCTATGAAATCATAACTAGGGTATGTGAAAACACAGGGAGAGTGGTGTGACTGATATCACCCTCATGTGTAGTGAAGAATAACAGATGAGCCTTGTCATGTTATTGTGTACATGACTTTTAATTTACCAACACAATGGATTTTGCAGATGCTTCCGCATGCCTAATATAGTTGCTAAGTGACCAGTGTGTGTAGACCTTAACCATGTTTGTTTGTCATCTCAAGTAGTTTAAATCAACCATTTATTCATTCTGAATTTACAATCCATTAATAAAGTTAAGTTACAGACATACATGTATACTCACACATGAAAACCTCAGTGTCTTTTTCATCAAAGTCTTTTTCTATGGGTGAGCTGTGATAATTGTTTTCAAAACTGTTCAAAAATATACCATGAAAAGTTTTCATCACTCACAAATTGTAATTGTGTTTTTAATACCTACATGTGATAGTTTACAGCATGGCAGAATGAAGGATCATTTGGATATTGCTGCTATCATCTCAATATTAATTTGCTAGTGAAAGTAAAAATGTTATTGTAGGTAATTAAAATTAATAGCGATTGTAATAAAACTGGCCATTAGCTATCCATCAGCTACTGCTCATGGACAGTTTTCTATCTTGCCAATTTAAAAAAGCCTCAATATATGAAAGTTCATTGGTACTTTTGAAATTTTTCAAACTCTTGTGTGTTAGAGGTGTGTAATGAGAACTATGTCATCACATGAAGAAAAGATTATTATATATAAGAACAATCAATGCCAGAGAACCATTTCAAGTATGTTGTAAGTTAGCTTTTCATTCATAAGAAATACAAGTACAAAATTTCATGAAGATTAATAAGAAAAATAGTTTTAAGACTCTAATATATAGAGTAAGAACATCGTAACATGAATCATTGAATATCAATATTAAATGGAAGTTACATTGTGATAATGAACATAAGTATGACCTTTTTCGAAATCAGTTTTGAAATATATAAAGAAAACAAAAGGATATCACATATAACCTTTAGATCTACTATGAATTTATAATAAGTCAATCATTTGCAGTGTTTGTTGGTGTTGTGTGCATGTGATTTCAACATTTAAAAAAAACACATTTTACGTTAGAATTTGAAAAATCAAATATCCTTTTCCTCTTTTGAAATCAGATATGATCGTATGCGATGAGAGTCATACAAATCAAAGGTCAATTTAGTCTCTTTGAAGTTAAACTTGATTTGGCCCCAGAGTAAGTCACTTTGAATATGATTGGAAAAATCAAAGAAACATTTGGTTAAAAACTACAAGAGCACACTTTAACAAAATTGAGCATTTTATTAGATGGTGTACTATTCAGATTTCTTTCTCTCTCTCTCTCTCTCTCTCTCTCTCTCTCTCTTTAAAAATCATATCGCAGTAGCTTTAAAATGTCATTTTATTTTTTTATTTATTATAGGGTCAAGTTCGGGTCAAAGTTCATTGGACATGAACCTTCGTCAGCCCAAGTCCGAGTTCCCTTCTCAGTATTACAGGTAAGCTTGATTATCTCTCGCACATAAGCCATAATGATTTCACTATTCCAAGTGTAAACATATGAAAAATGAATATACAGCTTTCTTGGTTTCTTAAACAAATCATATCCTACAGATGATATTTTTTGGTAGCTAATGATTTAGTGGAATGAATTTATTACATAATATTTATCATGGAATATGAGTCAGCGGTGTGTTGTCCGGGGTGACAATCCTTCCTGTTATGTTTGAAAACATAAATATTCATAAGTGGTATGCAAATTGTGGCATCACCTGATCACCACTTCACGACATGAATATTCATGAGTTGTATGCAAATATTTTTATCACCTCATTCGCCACTTCAAACCATGTCAGGTCATGACCCTTGCCTTTTTTATGAACAAGAAGGAAAAAAATTAACTTGACAGAAATGAGGGAGAAAAAAAAAGGTGAAAGATAGGAGATACTGTATTTCCTCGATGGTAGAGAGAAGGTTTGTTTTTAGGCTGGTGGGTAGGTTTGCTGCTAGGTAAGATTTCTCAAGAGAGACCAACGAGAGTCCTGATCAACCAGAAATGCGGGCATTTGTCTTCAGATATCACTTTCCTTTGATTACACTCTTGCCTGTGAGGGTGGTGTGGCCATCAATTGAACATACTGTACAATCTTACTAGTGCCTATATTGAAGAGCAATTATCTGGAGCTAATTGTTTAATTATCCATCATGTGCGCTGTAAGGATTAATACCTTAGCTGCATTAGACAGGTGAGTAGGAATAGATGCTAGCTGTCTGATAGAAATAAATCTGGATTTGCTAATTATGAGAGTTGGTGGTAATCCACACCAATGGTCTCTGTTACATAATCCTATCATTTGATATGAGTATGAGAGGCAAGGCCGGGCTAGGCTAGCTAGCTGGCTTGTAAACCATCCACACCAGACAGTCTATTAACACTTCTCTCTTACAGATTAGTGTAGTAGAGAAATGGGAAACTGATCGCTTGATACCCGTTAGGAATTCAGCAAGGATTTCACACCAGCCTTTCACAGGGTTGTCTTTAGAAATTAGTCATATTGAGTCGCCAGACAGTCGTATGAATTACCAATCAAATTAATTTCTGCTTTGTTTTTTTTTATGGATGAATTTCTCCCATTTTTCTCTCACTATATCAACTTGTGGTGGTTTGAAATATTCAATTGAATTAGACAATGCTCTTTAGATTACAGTGATTATCATGCAGGATTGCATGAAACAGCAAAATGAACAATTCAAACTTGATTCTAAGTTATATGGGAAGATTTTATTGTATATTGCCACCAAATACTTTTCTAATTAGTTTACAAGAAAACTTATATTGGTAATAATAATAATAATAATGATAATATGAATGATATGTATTGTTAACCTCATCAGTATTAATACTGTTTCTTGAGGAAACTGTAATCATATTGGCATTGTTTGCGATAGTAGTAATTGTTTTCATACTTAAGTAGGAATAACCTATAAACTCATAGATCTTGTCATAAAAAAGGGTGATATTAAAATATAATAAATAATTTTGTTCTCATCACCTTTCGGACAATTTTTAGAATATATCTTCAAAATTAGTATACATGTATATTAAAAATTTCAGCTGTCGTAGGTTAACTAGGACTTTTATTTTACTAGTACTGTTAAGAAATTAAGGACTCGTTATTACATTAATTGTAGACTTAAAAATGCTCAGGCAGTTTGCCACTATCTGCTCATGAAATGATTTTAAGATAGTGCATTTATTGAGCTCTGCCGTTTAAATTGTAGTGTGCTCGTATTTTTTTATTTTAAGGCATTTTATTTATAAATTCCATCATCTTTAAATCAATCCTAATTTATATGATAATTTGCTGCTTTGTTCACAGAAATGTATTATTTAACATTTAACAGAGAATCTTAGTATCAATTAAGTGATAAAAAAACATCAAACAAACAAAACGAAGAAAAAGGCAAAAGTAAAAAAGATAAAAATCCTAAATACAGTAAAAGCAAGCAAAATTGATATTATGCAGTGTTGAGAAACAAACAAACTATCAGTGTTTGTGTTTTCCTGGTTTCATTGGCATATGCTTTAGAAAAAAAGTGTGAGAATTGATACCTTTTTTTGGTTGGTACATTGAAGTAGAAGAAAAAAAAAAGAGTCTATTCTGTGCTCATTTTATTGTTTCTCTTGCTGCTTATAAAACATTTAAGAGTGACTGGTTTTGCTTCATATATCTTTAAATTTTAAAATGTTAAAGATGGAATTTGAATCAAAGTGATCTCCCATTGCAAATCCCCCCCCCCCACACCAAAAACAACAATAACCCTAAGAAATAAAAATGGTCCTTTTCCTGCATTTTACAATATAATTATGATAGGAAGTAGTTATTGTGAAAGCTGTGGTCCGTTTGTTGGTAGAGGATGTATTAAAGGTGGATGTATTTTTTCCTGTGTGGTTGATGATATATCCGGTGAATGGGGATATAAACACCTCCACCCTTCCTGTGTCTTTACATACGTATTCAGCTTCAAAACAGGAAGCTAAAACAATACTATCATCAAACAAGTTTTTTTAAGAAGGAGTCACAAGTTGTAAGGAAAAACAAATCTTGAAAAATAAGCTTAATTGTGCAAAGTGACAATGTTTTGTTATTACTCCTCATCAGTATTATATACATGTGGAGAGAGGAAAGATATTCATATTTTGCCTCAAAATGTAGAAATAAATGCGATAACCATCATTTCTTGATATTTTCATTCTATTTGCATGATGTTCCTATGGTGTCTAGATCATCAGCTTCAGATATATGTTGTACCATTCAAGATGTCAATAACTCATGGCATCTCTGAATCTAACTTCTTGGTAAACATCTTTAATTCTCTTCAAAATAATTT
The DNA here is from genome assembly GCA_003118195.1 of Hemicentrotus pulcherrimus. Taxonomy (NCBI): domain Eukaryota; kingdom Metazoa; phylum Echinodermata; class Echinoidea; order Camarodonta; family Strongylocentrotidae; genus Hemicentrotus; species Hemicentrotus pulcherrimus. Next base: position 100,848 of record BEXV01000339.1, on the reverse strand, counting down.
GAAATAATGGCTGAAAGGAAGGTTATTAGCTTTATCATTCAACCTCAAAGGTACATTCTAATGGGTTTTTCATCTCTTAAGTGAAACCCATCTTCTAAAGTGGTATTTGAAAGTGTTGATAAAGTGTTCCAATCTATAATTCCTCTCTTACATTTTGTTATTCTTATGTTTGGCAAATATACATCTTTATGGCTGTAGTTAGTTCATTCTTTTGAGAAAGCAATCATGTCAGTTTTTGTATATTTTGTTATTGTTTTCATAAGATTTTAGACTTTTTAAAAATCAAGCTTCCAAAATCAAAATATTTCCTTGAAATACCATTTGCAACAACAATGAACATGAAGATCACAGTGAAAAGCAAAGAGAAAAACAATAACCAGGTGCACCTTTTCAAAACAGACTTTTGAGAATCAATAATTTACACGAAGCTCATTTATTGGAAGGAGACAGGAATGGAGAGGAATTATTTGCAATTCTTTGGTGCCCCCCCCCCCATGTTATATCTGATTTATTTAGTTCTAATGTATCTGTGATTTTTTTTAGTTTATATATTGTATGTGGGGGGGGGGGAGTGATTAGTTGCCTTGAATTTTTATAGAGGTAAAAAGATATTAGAAGTTAAGTTGGGAATTGAGATATTGGACCTTATAGTATAAATGATAATGAGAATTGGTGAATTGAAAAGTACAATGAATAAGCATCAACAGGAAGTCATCTTAACAAAATTTTGAGATTGACAAAACTCTTATTGGCTAATAATCTATCACAGTCAAAAGAAAAACTAGAAAAGGAAAGAAAAGTTTGAACAAATTAGTGAAAGCAATACTGATTGGATATCAAGAAGTTTCCGTATCATGCCACGAGACTTCCGAACACCTGATCTGACCAAGAGGAAGTTTACAAGTTTAGAAGGAAACTGTGGTACCTGACCAATCAAAAGATCTCTTCAGCTTGTTTGTTTTTAGGGGTTTTTAGTCAAGAAGGGAAGCGAGACGATCTTGATTATAATGCAATGTTCTTAGGTTATAGGTCATTGTCTTCATTGTGTCACATGTGATGCTAAGTTTCACAAATAAGTGCAACTTCCATTGTAAAGAATGCAAATTCATCTAAAATAAAAAGTAGATTCAAATTTGCATAAGAATTTTTTTCAAAAAAATTCAAGTTACTGGCAAAAGCTGTCAGCTTATCGGAAGAATTATTTAAAAAAAGGTAAATTCTAGCAAGCAAGTTGAATTTTGTTGGATTATGAACCATTTTTATTCTAGCTGCATTCATGACATGTATATGGTTATGATGTAATAACATGTATTTGTCATATCTTCATATATCCATTATGTGTGGGTCTTAAGAAGGTATTATGTAAACTTTACTTTTATTTGTACACATAATACAAAAGTTCACTGTGATAGGTCAGTGGTGTGATAAACTGGAATTTTGGAAACGTGAGGAACTTCTCCCCCAAAAATAGAGTAGCTGCATTTACACTGTTAGCAAAAATTGTTGATTTTTTTTTTCTTCCACATTTAAGGTGCAAACACGACGTAAAACAGAAATTTAAAAAAATCCACCACTGAAATGTGGTATTTTTTAAAACTCGTGCCAAAATTTCACTTATCTTGGCAGTGTAAATGCCTGCTCTCAAAACTTTGGTATGATTTTGGTTTTGGGTCATGTGACTCTTCTGGTTTCCGAGCGATCGCATGCCCACTACAAATTTGAATGAGCAAACACCAACGTTTTTTTAAGGGTTTTTCCAGTAATGTAAATGGCAGTCCCGAAAAAGCAATGATTTTTTCTAACGTGTGTTTGGGCTGTGTTAATGGGCCTAGAGAGAGAGAGAGAGAGAGAGGAGAGAAATTGTGCACAGTTTCTGGACCCTAGCCTTCAGTCCCCTGCTGTGCAAGGCCTAAGGACAAATGGTAGCATCAAAGAATCAGTTTGAATTCCAGCTTCAGTCTTTCTTTTTGATTTTGGTTGCAGAGTTTAGATGGGGGTGACACCTCTGCACCAAACAAATAAACTGAGCTATTTTTCATTAGACCATAGTCACCATCTTGAAGGTCATATAGGAGTGCTACATTCAGGGGGGTAGATTGATATTCTGGCGTAAACATGGTGGCAACTTCACAAAACCAAATTTAAATTTTGGTAGAAATAATCCCTTCTTATGATATGTGTAGCATGTATTTGCTGCCAAGTATATGATATAAAATTTGAATGTTCTTAGGATTTGTTTAATTACCAGTTGAGTGGAGAAGTAGAATAACAGTCATTAAATGTATTTATTTCTTTAATGTCTTTTTTACAGTCAAGCATACCCACACATCTTGCCTACTCCAACGGCTCAGGGCGCCAACTTTCAACCAGTAGGATCACAAACACAAGGCACATTTGGTTCTCAGAGTGCCTCCAGTTACCCCTACTCTACTCAGACATCACCCTCGCCCTATGGGCTAGTAGGACAAGCTATGTCCTATGGTAAGATAACTTCCTTATATCTCACTTATGGGCTAGTTGGACTTGTAACTATGCCCTATGGCATAATTTGAATTATTTAGGAACTGAGTGCTATCCAAAACTTGTCCGTCATTAGATTCTTTCTTTTCTTTTTTAAAGTAAGTATAGTAACCAAGAATACTAGCTCTAATTTGTTCCAATTATTGAATTTAAAAAAAAAAAAAAATTGCTCTCACACTCTTTTAGTACCCCCCAAAAATTATCTTAATAAAAGCTTTACACATATTAACCAAATATGAGCACGGCAGTATGATGGAAATTTTGGTTAACAAATAAAATTAATATTTGTGAATAACAAGATATATATACTGGTACCTAAAATATGCCAGGTGTTCCATCCATGTTTCTAACAAAGTGGGCATTTATTTTATTATTTTACAGGAGCAAAGTCTTTAAAGTCCGACCCGGCTACATTACAAGGTCAAGGGTCGTATCTTAGTACATATGGTTCATCAAGCTTCACTGGTAGTCCGCAAGCAACACAGAGCCCTTATTATGGCATGCAAGGTACAGGTCTTTATCCATTCAGTACCTCACAGAGCCCTTATTATGGCATGTTTCTCTCATCTTTCTGCTTTTATTAAAACCAACTTAAGATCAGGGTAGACTTTCCCCTTGAGAAATATTTAATTCATTTATTCCATTGCAAGACAATTCTATGCAGGTTTTATAATGGTTGTCTTGGAGTTAATCCAGACAGAAAATGGGTAATTTTGCAAAGTCACTGTTTTGTATACCAGTAATGCAGTCCTGTGTCAATTAGTGCCTAACTGTTTTGTGCATAATCGCATGTGTTGCAACCATGCAGAGAAGCAAATGAAGCACTCAAAGGGTTACTGAAAATGACCAATAGGCAATACCGTTAAGTCAAAGAAACACATAGCATTCCCAAAGGATAATTACCATGTTCACCATGTTTTTCTCATAATCATTTTTGAATGTGAGAGAAATTGGGATGAACACCATTTAATAGAACAGCATGTTGTGATTTCAAATTGTAAACTCTTGAATAAGTTTAATAATGGGGATTCAGTCATGGTCATAGGTTTGGCATAAATGTGTTTTTCTAGGTGCATCTAGTTGACCTTATGCCAAACCAGGTTTGTGAGAGTCTTCAAAAACTACACCTCTGTCAAAAAGTAGGCTTTCAAGAAGGACTTTGTATTGGTTGAGATGTGGCCAATTAGTGTGTACCAAAATCAGAATCTGAAGCAATTCAGTATTTTAACCTTGTGAATCTTACCAACACTTCCCCATCAAATATTATGTAAAATATCAATTTCCCTTCACTTATATAGATGAGCTTGTAGGAAAATCCCAAATTAAGTTATTTATCTTGTCTAATTGCTTGTTCATGTATTGTTTGTGTTTGCTAGGTACGTTTACAACGGCAGGCTACACATACCCATCAACCAGCAATACAACAACAAATTCACAGGGTTTCAACAGTACACATCAGGTATGTACATGTATATTATCTTTTAATTTCACTGATTCAAAGGAATTCAAGTTCAGAGTATTGTAGTGCTTTTGTTTGGCATCAATCTTATTCTATTCTTTGAAGATACACACCTGATAAAATTTAGTGCAAAATGGTTGGTATTATGTTGAAAGATCTCTTTTCAGTCCTGTGTACTGTGAGGGACTGCACAGAAATGCTTTGGTGAGGTTGATATGTGTCAAAGTTTATATCATGAAATCTTATTTTTATTTGTCTTGTTTCTTTACAGGGTGTAGAATATGGTTCTTATGCGGCCTACAGTCAAACCGGTTTCAACCAGTACTATGCTTCACAAAATTACAGTCCCTACTCTATGTCAAATAGCTTGAGTGCTAGCACGCCATTACCTAATACAACAACATACCAGTTAGCACCGCTACCAAGTGACAGTGAGTAAAAATATATTTACTATTTTATCTTCCCTCATCTCATCAGTCATCCTATTAAACTTTTATCTTGTTAATTTATGCAATTCTTGTGTGATTATGATGGTTATCCGATTTTGCACAAATTTTGTGAAACGCTGAGATGTATCTCCTGAGCTAGGTTGAAACCCTTAATAGAGTCTATAGATTATTGGCAATCTGCTTACTAGTCAGAGTTAACTATTTTATCATTTATTGTGGACTGGAAAACTGGATAACTCCACTGTATGTGAAAGACCACAATTCTCTTATATCTGTTGGTTTAATGGACAGAGTTTGGATATCAGGAACTGTTGATTTGTTTAAAGATAAAGTTGAGTTCTGGTCAAGCGATTGCATTGTGAAAGAAGTGTCGTGGAATTGATCATAAAAGGTTGATCATCTAGCAAATAAGTATTGGAGTGTACTTCAAGGTTCTGGAATCATCAAAATTATAAGAAATTTTGTCCATTTTTGGTAAAGTAACAAGCAATGTACACAGAAAGATGAATATGGAACTACATGAATATGTGGCATAAAAATCTGTCCCAATTGTTATGATCTTACATGCCATATTTAGAATATCAAGGCATTTAAAGAGCCATGTTTTTCAGGGAACATGTTTAATCTGATGTTCTTCCACCCTTGCATAATAACAATGATAACACTCACATATTATTTTTTACCTCTTCCCAGAACTCAACCTTTCATACTGCTTAATAGTTAGGTGCTCAGTTTATGATAGATACAAACAATGATATCTTTAAAATGATTTTAAATAACCATTGTGTGCCTGGCTGTAGCTTTTCGAAACTGTGTATTTTCCCCCATTTTGACAATTTTATCCCTTTACCTCCTGGCCAATTTCTGTCATTTTCTTGGTCTCCTGCATGCATTCCTGTGAAGACCGAATGATTCTCTTTCCCCCAGGGCTAAACCACTGCATATTTCTCTCTAGTTTTCTTAGTTGTTTGAATACAAGCGTGAAGTCACGTTCGCAGGTCGTAGAAATTGATGTGACGCATCACATTGCTGGTTTGGAAGAAGCTTCTTAAAGGCTGTGTTATTGATTTGTGTTTGTCAAGAGACGCGCACCATTCTACTCAATTATTCACTATTTTAAAATTCATTTAAACAGGTGTGAGATTTTTCTGCAGGGCTGATTTTAAATGATTGAAATCGCACTACAGTTTGTTTGTTTTTGCTTTTTCTTTTGAACATAGGAACTTGTGTCTAGAATAGCAATTAAAAATTGCTTAGCTGTTGACATTTGTATCAAATATTACTGGACGAATTATAAGATTCCTCCTGGTTTATTGTTCCTTTTTAGAATGCACATTTTCTATTGTAATGAGTATAAGCCTGACCTGTAAATGGAAGTAGAATCAACCAAGGATTTGAGCTTACAGTCAGTTGAAAGGGAAGGGTATTCAGAAATACAATGTTACCATTATGGCAGAGAGAGAGAGAGAGAAAGGGAGAGAGAGAGAGAGAGAGAGAGAGAGAGAGAAAAGAGAAAAGACTCAATTAAACTTGGAGAAAGTGAATTTTTTCCGCAGGGGATTAGGGACAATCTAGAAAATTGGGCCATAAAATGTTATGGACAATTATAGTCCTGCTGGTACTCAATGCATAGTATTATCAGAGAGAATGGGGCGAATGAGAGAAAGCGGCCTATTGAAGCTTGTACAAACAGCCCCTGATATATGTACCAAAAGAATATCTTGGAGCTATATACAGCGTGTCCACACACAAAACAATTTATCGCGAAACTCTATAAAGAATCATCGTATAAAGAATCATCGTATGAATTTCAGAGTGTCCACACACAAGAAATGTCGTCTAACTAATCGTCATTTAAATTCCAGGATGTCCACACACAGAAGAAAGTAATCCTGAAACTCTACAGCGAAATGTTCTGCGGGCATGAAATAGAAGCGGAGATGATAGGTCAGGTCTCCTTTCGCGCGAGGTCACATTAAGCCCCGCCCAGTTAGTTACACTAGTTAGACTAGTTCTGTCCACACACAAAATGTCCGTGATTAGGCGTGATTCTTTATCGAGTTTAAGTTCGAAACGATGCCCAAACCTGCGTTTCATTAGACTAGTTTCGTTATACCACGTATCGTTAGTGAGCGTCCACACCTACATATTACATTGTAAAACTATTGAGAAACGGTATCGCTATCGCGAATCGGTATAGCTAATCACGAAAAATGTTGTGTGTGGACAGGGGGATAGAGAGTTAGCTTCTCATCAACTTTCAATCATGAACGAACCAGGAAGGTCAGAATTATACTAGGAGGAAGAAAGAGAAGAGGTAGGACTGAAGATATAAAACATAATATGGATGATGACTGGTACAAAATATTTGTGGTTATGAATTCAACATGGGTAAGAAAAATTAGTTTCATTCTGCAAACAAAATAGTCAGGAAAAAAAATAAGGCTAATTGAAAAAAAAAATGAAAGGATGACAGACTAACAGAGTGAGGAGATGGATAATTGAGAAACGCATCTAAAAGATATATAATTGTGCCTTTGTGGGGAAGTAAGGAATATGAAAACAGCAGAAAGAAGACAAGTTTATGATGAACAAATGAATGAAAGTTAATTTGCCTGCAGAAATTAAAGTTGGAATGAAATAGGGGTGGAGTGACCCCAACCATTATTGTTTATGGGTCACAAGGTTGCGCCTGTCACCCATGGGCAACAGATGATGACCTCAGATGACCTTTGTGGCACTGAATAGAACGACAGCAGGATAATAAGAGGGCTTGCCTGAAATGAGACCATTATATATGTGTCAGGGCTAATAGAATCAGAGTGGTAACAAGTCTAGATGTTTGGTAGGGAAGGGAACCGGTAGGGGTGACAGAATCAGAGTTGTAACAAGTCTAGATTTTTGGTAGGGTACCGGTAGGGGTGATAGAATCAGGTCTGGATGTTTGGTAGGGTAGGGGTTATAGATCAGAGTGGTAACAGTTGAGATGTACTGGGTATGGAAGCGGTGGTGGAATCAGAGTGGTCTTGATGGTCGTACTCAGTCCTTAGCTGACCAGGGAATGGCAGTGCAATTGGGAATGTAATAATATTTGTTATACTAAAATGGGTTAGATAACTTCAAATAGGGTAAAGTTTGTACTTTCTCCCATCCCCCCTCTTTTCTCCCCCCCCCCCCCTCTTTTCTCTTTCTCCCCCCTCCCCCCTCTCTTTCTCTCTCTTGTTTTGTGTACCTTGTGCCCATTCACTGTCTGTGTGCCCCTATAGCTCCCAATCTTGCTCCAACTTGTCTTTCTTTTTCATAATCATTTCATTCTGAATAACCCTTACTCTACCTTCCTCTTCTCTTTTCTTCCACTCCTTGAAGGCAATCTCTTAAGAGCATTTAAACTTGAACAATATTTGATGCTTGACACAAGCTCTACAATATTGAAGTTATGTTTACAATTTACCATGTACAAATACTTTGATTTAAATTCTGATAAACCCAAACACAAATCTATTTGATTATTGATTTTCATCCTTTTTGTTATGAAAGTTAGAAACAGAAGTGAATTTTAATTTATTTTTTTTTGTAATGAAAGGCACACAATGGTGAGACCTTCTTTTCTCTCATTTCAATGTGTGTAAGGGAGTGTGAAGTCTGTAAAGGTATGCAGTAGATGGTTAAGGAGCGTATGATAGATAGATCATCAGTATTCACTGAGTTAAAGACTGGTTGAGAGGGGTAGGTAAGAATGGTGCTATGTAGGGTTGATTGGAGTGGTCACTGCATATCACTAACACTCTCCAAATCAAGTTCTCCCTGCTCCTAGGACAGGGACCCCCTCCAACAACTTCAATCTGCGACTCACCTTTCGAGAGAGACCTTTACACCGGTCGTTTCGCCGACTGCACACCGACCGACTATCCCTTTCCCCTCTCACTTCATCTGGCGTCTATGGTTACGCTTCCCATACTCTTTCCCCGTTTCTTGAACGGTTTTTAAAGCGCTCCTCGCGCCAATTGCCTCTGGGCCAAACTACTTGAGCTGATGAGGAACGAGGCGATTGGAATTATCTCCATAACGTTCATGTCGCCCTCAGTGAAGCAAGCTAGCGGCCAGAGGAAGCTTGTCATCAAGATGCACAAGATTTGACCAAATTTTCCCCTCTCCCCTAGAATGATTTAAAATTGTATCCTGTCTTAAGGTTTATTTGGTGAGAGACTCTCTACAGTCCCTCTCTGTGTGTGACTGCTTTGGCAACCTGTTTTCTGTTTAACCTAGATGTACAGAGGCATATCTGGCAGAAGACACTGTTCAAATAGCTGGATGAATTTGAATTTCAGTAAAGTTACTACTGTATGTTCAATAATATTTGGGATGAGAACAAATTGGTATTCCTTTTTATGTGTGTTTACTGGTTAATTTTCATCAAAAATGACCAAAAAGGTTTCAAGGCTTGATAGTTTTCTTTTATTGTAAGGTCATTTTGCATGAAGGGAGATGTATCCATTCTTACTATTCTTGTTGTAGTGTTCTATTATACATTTTTTTTTATGGAACAGACGTATTGAATTTAGTTTTTATATTTTGATTTTATCTACTTGTATCTGTATGCCGTATTTGCCGGCGATGACGCCGCACCCTTGTATAGGCCGCACCCCCGATTTTGACCTTAAAAAGTCAGGATCAAACCCGGGTCGACATAGGTAGATTGAGAGCTGAAACCAGCGCCTTAGATCCCATGGCCATCCTGCACCGATCCTAAGCTTGCAGTTTTTTTGTGATGTATACATTGAAATGGATTGAAAATGGCGACTTCGCGAGCTGGATGCGTTAAACGGCCCCTTATTTTACTTTTGCAATGCATTGGCACGAACTTTGATCAAGATCTATCGGCAGATGTTGTTTTTGGAAGATTATATGCGTCTTCATGTCAACAATGCAAGGTAAAATTGTTGGTAAGATGTGTGGAAATGTCCTGTTCCATAGTGGTATAGTTATTGTACCATTTGTAGTCCCATATGTGCAAATTTGTGCTGGTTTTGACTTGATTTTTTTTTTTTTTACTCTGTCGCCATATATACGCCGCACCCCGACTTTTTGATTTTTTCTCTCCCAAAAATACTGTGGCGTTTACGCCGGCAAATACGGTACTTATTGTTCACTGCAATGCACACATAACCAGCTTACAAAACCTGCTGTCCCATACCACATAGGCTGACTTGCCTTGCATCTCACTAGGTATGTATAGTGTTTGATGTATAGGTATTTTAAGATATGGCATTCAACAGGTTAAAGGATGTGCCTCTGGTGACACCCTCCTGGTTCCTCATCAACTGCTCTTCTAGGTTTACAATCCATGGCATTAAGTGTTGTTAACTCACTGAGCGCTTAGCCTTCTTTGGTTTCTCATTATTCGTGTTGGGTAATGCGTGCATGAACATGCATCCTAAACCCATCAGTCGATGTCTAAATTATCGGCATTAGATTGCAATGCATTTTGATGAGGTTCCTAACCTGCAAGGTGCTTGTTTACCTCCTCCTCAACCAGACATCATTTCAAGGTGAAAGACAAGGTGAACTCTCACTTAATACATCCAGCTACCAATTTACATGTCAAATAGAAAGCACACTTTCTTTTCTTTGCCCCGCCCCATTTTCATTTATCTGCTTTATTAAACCTTTTATACATTTTCCTCCATATGAACAAGTTGATTTTGGTTGGCACCATCTGAAAAGTCTTTACATTTACCTCACTTATCCACCTGTATCCACCTGTACACTCCATCAACATGGCATTTCTCAGTAAACATGTACATTTATCATACACTCAATGCAAAATATGCCCCATTATACTCCATCACATGGCATTTTTCCTCGTTGTTTCTCACTTATCTTAAAGAAGTCGACCCAACTCCGCCACAATCTGACCCCTCCACCACTCCATCTCTCTCTCATGCAGTTGAGAATACTTTCACCACTGATGCCTCCATCAAACTGGATGAAGCCAATGGTATTGGAAGAGGGCGTCAAGGTCAAGGTCCGAAGAATGGTAATAGAACCAAGTCAGCAGGAAGAAGTAGAAGAAATAACCCATCACCACCTCCAGAAGATGGTTTAGAGGTAAAAATCAATACAGTATTATTCAATATTCATGCTATCAATTAAGCGCTTAGTATTTCTAGATAGTTGTGTGGCTGGCAGAAGGACGTACATGGTTACAATGTTCTGCTAAATGCAGAAACATGATATTGCGTTAGGCCGGTCGTCATTGGCATTAAAATGTCTGTTACTTATTATATTAGTCAATAAAGAGAATTCCCTTTCAGGTTGAAATCTACACTTGATATGAACCAATCGCAAGAAAGACAATTCTTTCAGTGGATTGTGGGAGCAATATGAGTGAAGGCTCCTGACTCTCATACAAGACATTCCAGGTTCAATCCTTGCTCAGATAGGATGCTTTGCCCATTGTGTAATATAATAGGTTTTAAGGGTAACTGGCATTGCTAGGGCAATAATGATTACATTGCCTCATTTGCCTGAAGGAAGAGCAGAATTAGCGCTTATGTTTCTACTCTGGATAAATAAGACCAAATTATCATACTGATCAAGTTCTGCTTCTGTCACATTTCCTCATTGTCAATTTCTTTTTTGACCCCAATCTATACTCGGCTGTGTCTCTAAAACTAATGTAAAACTAAACAAACAGCCTGTGATGAAATATGAAACCATGTACCATATGTAACATTTTGTTTGTTTGTTTGATTGTTTTTTGTCCATGACCCATATGATTAACTATTTGTTTTACTCAGCACAAATGTTGACTGAATGCATTATCTGATAGATTTGTTTAGATCTCCTTATCGCACAAACAGGTTTATGTGCCTTCCATTATTTGCGTGAATAAATGGATGGGTTTGTTTGTCAGTATTTGTCAATATCCAGAGTATTTGTAATGTTGCATTTCTGTTATTTAAATTATGTTTCTATCTTGTTCTATTTTTCACAGAGAGTATTTGTTTGGGATTTGGACGAAACCATAATCATCTTCCACTCACTGTTAACGGGGTCATATGCAACCAGGTTTGGAAAGGTAAGATCAAGTTTTCATTATATTATTTTTTTCCTAAAACTCCTTTGAACCATGCAACATTGTCATACACTTTCCTTATTGTATTTGTGACTGAAGACTATTAAGTGAAATCTAAAGAATGTGTTCAGCATTAGCATGAACACACACACATACATTATATATTTGTACTGGGGATGATAAATACAGAGCTGCCAAATAGTACGATTTTATCGTATTTAGTATGATTTTTCAGTTACAATACGACACTAGGATTTTTCTCAACAAAATACGATTTATCAAAAAAATAATTATGTGTCTCCGTGTGTTTATGTCTCTCCTATTGGCATTGTAATGTTACATGTTAGGACTGCGTGTGCGTGCGTAATTTGCTGCAGCTAGCTAACTGTACTGTGTATACAGTTGTGAGGCGAGCGCGCGCGCGCGTGCAATAGCACTAGCTCTGATTCTGCAGCTGTTTGCGCGCGTGTGCGCCTCACCGGCAGCTAGCAAGCTAACTCCCGGGGACGTCAGTCGGTGCTATGCGCTAGCGATAGGAAGCGCTAGCCGCCAAGCAGCAGTTGCTCTCGATCACGGACACGGACCCGCCGAGTGAGTTTTGTGCGGAATCTGACTTCGAGCTCCGCTATAATTCTATGATCGTCGCATGAAATCCAAATATCTTGACCATGACATCGAAATCGGAATATGGAATTCGGAAACAAACATTCCTATCGGAGTATACGTCGAGATGGCCTTTCATTGTAGCCAGTAAGAAGGATAATTTTAGTGCTCGATGTACAACATGTGTATGTGAATATGCAATAACATGCAGTACATGTGAAGTGTACATTCAGTACATGTATTGTGATATTGTGTAGGAAAGTAGACAACGGTTAAAAATAGGATTTTTTTCTGAAAATACGACTTTATGGTAAAATCATAGGATTTTTGATCAAGTGAGGTTTGCAGCTCTGTAAATAGATAACCCCCTCGTGAAAATATAATTGCTTGTGTCCATGCCACTGAACTTTACAGCCTATGAAAGGCTGAATATCCTCTTTGTTCTTCTCTAAATCTTGATTTTATCAAAATCTTGATTTTATCTTAATTAGTTCTTTACATCCCTTCCCCTTTTCTCTCTTTATTTGTATTTATAGGGAGCTGGATTGTCTTCTTCTCTGATTTTTTCTGTATATGTTCCTCCATTTTACTCCCTCTGTTTCTTCTTACAAACTATTTCCATAAACTTAGCAAATGAATAATCATGTCTATTAATGTGTACAATTTAACAGATATTTATTTGTAGTTATATATCATGGACGTGTGGCTTGGTTAGGTGCGTAACCTCTCCTAAGTTATCCATCTAGTAGAGAGGATGTAAACTGCTCAACCGCTTACATTTATTTTCCCCTTTTCATCCTCCGTGACTTGTTCAATTCAATCTTCCATTTTCAAATTCTTAAATTTTGCCTTTTTTCTCTCTCTTTCCATGGATAATCGTGATAGAAAAAAATATCTGTCAATTTTGAGGGGTAGATGAGAGAAGAGCAAGACATCTGTGTGCGCTATGTGTTGCAATCTAAAACTCATGGCCTGAGGCATCCAATACATGCTCCTCTGTCATTCACCCCTCTTTCTCAATATACTCCTCTGATTATTGGGTGAAAGACGAAGAGAGAGAGAGAGAGAGAGCAAAAAAGACAGAGAGAGAGAGAGAGAAGAGAGAGGGAGAGAGAGGAGAGAGAGGGAAAGAGAGAGAGTGGAGGGTGGACAGAGTAAGAGAGAGAGAGAGAGAGAGAGAGGGGGGAGAGGGGGAGAAAAAAAATATGAAGAGACAGTGTGAATTGAGGGAGTTAGAGAGAGGAGGAAGACAGAAAACAAGAGAGCGAATGAGAGAGGGGAGGAAGACAGAAAACAAGAGAGCGAATGAGAGAGGGGAGGGGGAATAGAGTAAAAGAGAGAGAGAGAGAGAGAGAGAGAGCAGGTGAAATAGGACAGGAAGAATGTGATGGGAGAAGTGATACAAGAATAACAAGTGCGCCAGAGAGAGATATAGAAGGGGAAGGAGGTGAGGAATAAGAAATAGTTTTCTTTTGGATGAAGAGTAGAAGAGGGAGATTATCATATGGAAAATGAAGGGCAAATGAGAAAAATGTAAGAAAAAACAAAGTTATAAAAAATAAAAAATAAATCAGTGATAGTATGAAATATTAGAAAAGAGGGTGTAGGAAAAACCATATTAATTTTAAGAAGAAAGAATTCATGAAAGTTTGCATGCAGATGTTATGATTATCATCAAAAAGTAAAAATGTCTTACAAAAAAGATGAAGGGAGGAAATACCAAGACAAGTATACTATAGAAAATACAATTTGAAGTGAAAAGGAATAAAATAGAAAGGAAGTGAGAGGTTATAAATGTTACAATATTTGACAGGTAGTGTAATACAAGATCAAAATGGTTACCACTCACACAACCTTGAAAGCTGGTCATTTTCAGCAATATTAAGAGCAAATTTTCCCAGTTTTGTAGTGTTTTTAAGAAATGTGAAACACCTTGATTTAATCTGTAGCCAGTTTCCTTTCTTGGGGAGGGCAGTGAGTAGAAAAGCAGGCTCAACAAAATGATATTTGAGATGGCCTAACTATGTAATCTAGAAGCCTTCAATGCAAAGGTGAACTATGAAATTGGAGTGCAAAGTATTGCATAACTAAGATCTGAAAAATAGATAACTGTGATGGAAGATTTTTTTTCCTCCTGTTAATGGTTAGATTATTGTCTTCTGGTGGACATTCAGGTAGGCACCTAGAATCTTGAAGTGGTTGAGTATTGATGATGTGATTTCAAGGTAAAATAATGATGAGAATTACTTTTTGACATGTTACATTGCTAAGTTACTTATAAATTTTAAGTTTACATTGATATGAAAGAAACATTCCTAAAGCCATTATCTTGTAATGTGAGTTGTATTTTATGATCTGAAGTTTAAATATTGGTGAATGTTGGTTCTACTTTTATCTCTTTTAGTGAGTTTATATATATCTGAATGAAGTGTGATTTAGATGCGACTTATTATTTGTTCAAGTCAACACATGTCGGGAAATGACGATCTCGGTTTTGGTATGTTTAAAATTGTCACTTTCTATTACTGGTACTATACGTTTCTCTCTTTTCATATTCTTTGAAGGGATTATTTAATCAAAGGCAAATATGAGAATTGTTTATTCCTGAATATTTGGATGTATATTGATTCAGGCAAGCATTTCATTATTTCCTGTATGCAGAGAAAATGATTTATCTGTTCATACGTGCGTGCCTGCGTGTGTGTGTGTTTGTGTGTGTGAGAGTGAGTGGTTTTGTGTGGGTGTGTGTAAAGTGGGGAGGGTGGGGTATGTTTGTCACCCGAGGAGGTTCTATTTATGAGTGATTCAACCCATGTATTGAACAGAATAATAATATGAGGGTTGTAATCACAAAATGATCTTGCTAGATAACAACCTAGTGCATTTTGAATCAAAATAGCTCTGGGCATTTCTAATCATCTGCCTTGTCCAATCTTCCCTTGTCTTCACTTTATTAATCTCTCTCCGTTCTCTCTCCGAAATCACTATTTTCTTCTGTCAATCTACCATACTCTCTGCCCTGTAGACTTTCATCCCATCTATTTCACTAGAACTCTCTGCTTTCTTAATATCCCCTATACACAAAATATATTTTTTTGTTAATTCCTTTATTCATTTTTCTTGTCTTAACACTTTTAAGTGAATAGGATTAAAAATGTGTTCCATTACCTTTTTTGTTAATAAAGCTTGTGATATTGTTAGATGGTTAGAAATGGATTTATAAACTGCATGTGTGTGTGCGTGTGTACACATATCCACTGTCCTCTCTCTCCATTTTCCTCTTTCTCATACCCTCTCCCTTCTCTTATGCTCTCTATTTTTTTTTTTGTATCTTTCTACACTTCCTCCCTCTTGTTTCCATCCACATCTGTCCGTTTCTCATATCTGTCCCCTTTGGCTCTAATTGATTTTTTTCCCTGTAATGTAATCTTTTCCACCTACAAATTTTTAGTTAAAATGAAAAAATTCAATTTGATATTTGATAATTTTAAACCTGGTATCTACCAGTTTTAAAACAGGTAGTGTATTGATATTGCTTTTGTTTCTTTGTTATAACTTTTTATCAATCATTTTATATTCATCATCAATGGATTCGGGTCAAGCATCCAAATTATTTATCCTCTTAAAAATTTATTATTTTGTATAGTTTGTTGTTGACAAAGAAAAACCCATGTACCTCCAATAGATGTTATAATATGAAAAGGGGAAGCTCACCCTGATATTGGGTCGGTAATAATAGAAGGGGGGAAAAAAATGAAAGTTACACATTTTTGAAGTTCTCACAAGTGAAACACAAATTGGCAACATTAACGCATATTGTGCGCTCCTCTCTAATTTGCTCCATACAGAAATTTCATGAACTCTCATTGTATTAGTTTATGATGATGGAATAGATTTTTTTTTTCAAACAGAGGTTAAATAAAAACATAATTGCCATAATTATATTTAGGATCAATGTATGATTTTAATATTTATTTTTTTTTAGTACAGGGCAAATCATAATTTTTCTATTTTTAATCGGTTTTTGCTCAAACTTGCACTGACCTGCTTGTCTTATTTTTCTGCTTCTATTGAAACCGACTAAATATCAGGGTGGACTTCCGCTTTAAGTGATGTAGCAAATGCAGATATAAGTGATTTTCTTATGCATGGTGGCCTAGAAGTTAATAACCTTAGTGTGTTGGGCAACCCAATGCCAGGCCAGCATTTGCCCGAGGGCAACTTCTGCTGTGAGCCTGAGAGAAAGCTGACTATTGATAAGATTCTCTAGCCTGCCTGCTTGCTCGCTATGTAGAGCCTTCAGTTTGGCCTGCTTTTCACCCATTATGAATTCTCCACCATGTTTTCAATGCTGTGGGCTAGGAGATGCCTAAGGCTACGGCATGGTGTCTCTTGCAAAGATGAGGAACAGTTTTAGGTAGCATTTTGCTCTCCCTGTTTCTTTCTCTCTCTCTCTCTCATAGATTCTCATTCACTCTTTTTTTCCTTCCTTCCCCTTTCTGTTGGAAGGAAGGTAAACATTTTCATCTCCCTAGTGAAATAAAAAAATAATATTGTGTAGCAGTATGGGATGAGTGGACATATAATTTGTTTTCCACTTTGAATTCTGAGAAATAATTGATTAATACATTACTGTTTATATTTTAAATAATTAATTGTCTTTTGTTTTCACTTGGTTGATTTATGATAGAATTTCCAAGAGTAGAAGATGTTAACTAATACAAAAATCATTTCTGAAAAACATTATTATCCACATGTACATTTACCTGCCAGACAAACCCATATCATTCTATAGCATATTTGTTTTCTTAATTTCAAATTTTAAATTTAGATCCTTTTGAAAGTAACTATATGAAGATGAATGGTTTACCCATTCCATCTTCAACCTTAATCATGTCTGTATCACACCTACATTTATACTTTCCAAACCCTTTATAATGATCAGATTCAGTAGATTGGTTGCCCTACTTGTACCCTGTCATCTCTAGTAGCCTCTCCTAGCCCAGCGGTAGATTGGTTGCCCTACTTGTACCCTATCATCTCTAGTAGCCTCTCCTAGCCCAGCGGTAGCTTGTTTGCCCCACTTGTACCCTGTCATCTCTAGTAGCCTCTCCTAGCCCAGTGGTACATGTAGATTGGTTGCCCTACTAGCACCATGGACGACCTATCATAGTAGGTCCATGATTGCACCCCATCACCTGAAGTAGCCTCTCCTAGCCAAGCGGTAGATTGGTTGCCCTACTTGTACCCTTGCACGTCTAGTAGACTGTCTTATCACCTCTAGTAGCCTCTCCTAGCCCAGCGGTAGATCAAACGTACACCTGTTGCAGTGAAATCAATCAATCGCCTAAGATCCGTCTTTTCTCTTGCCAGTGTTGCTGTGATCTTGAACTTTCATCCTCTTGCTACATGGCAATGTTTCATCTCTCTCTATTCCTTACTTCCCTCTGCTCTTCATTTACTTTGGCTTATTTTTTAATTATTTTTGAACTGAACATCTCTTATGTTATTAGTTATTTCACTCATACTTTTTGTGCCGCTCCTCCCTCTCTCATTCTCTCTCTTTCTCTCTTAGACTCCATCTTTCTCTTCCTCCCTGTTTCTCCATCTCTTTTTTTTTCTCTCTCTCTGCATCTGCATTGTTCTCTCTCTTTCTCCCCTCTTCCTCTCCCTCTCTCTCTCTTTCTTTCCTTCTTCCCCCTCTCCCTCCATCTGTCTGTCTCCCAGTTTTAAGCTGTTTCATAACTTAAGTTTTTTTTGCTTTATAACTCCTAGAATTAATTCATATGATTCCTTTCTCAATTTTCTGTTCAATGAATCTGTGATGTGAAGAAGTGGGATTACAATCTAACAATTTTACATGTACCAAGGTAGCATAATACTAGTTGTCTGTCATTGCTGGTGTTTATGTACACTTTACCTTTTTCTTATAAGTTTCTTAACTTCGAATATTCCACAAGAAAATTCTAACTATTTAGATAATTATATTCTTGAACCACTCTACAATGTATCTTACAGATAGGAGGCTTGTATATTAGCCTACCATTAAAACTTAATTTTGGGTAAAACAATTGATATAAAGAAAGCAATCCAGAAAAACATGACATGAAAACCCTGTGATATTTGTGTAAAGGAGAAAGCAGATTTCTGGATACTCTAGCAGCCTGGCTCCCATGCATGCCTGCAGGACAAAGACACACAACAGGAAAGATTGGGTAGGCATAATGTCTCATTGAGTGACGGAATATATGCTTAATTGTGGGGAGCCGGAAAAGTAGAACATCAGAAATCCAGTCTTTCGTTCCCTACGGGTGACACATAGGCCAAAATCTTAAAGGACATAACATGCTCAGCAGTAGGCTTAAGTGATTGTCTTCTTTCAACCTACTACACAAAGTCTTTAATTTCCCTTTCCACTGAACTATCCGGCATTTGCTTCCAATATGCATTACTCTATTTTCTGATGAATCATGTTACCTAGTTTTTAGAGCAGCTACAAATCCTTCACGGATATTGAATACAAAAATAAGCAGGGAGGTGTTAATATTGCGAAGACAGAATACAGCAGAGTTTCTCCGCCTTCAACCCCAGCTATATAGAGCTCTAGATTGGTGTTTAGAGTTTAAAAGAAACAGTCCCTATTTTTTGGTATGATGACGTAAACTCATGGGTCACACAGAATCAGATGAGATTTTTAAAAGCTGAATTGTTAATACATGACATGAGAGCAATATTATTTCACCAACAATTTATTAGTTTTGAGAGCAGTTATTAGAAAGAAGAATTTTTGTTGGATATAGTAATCATAGAAGGTTGTTAGAGAGAGTTGTTGTTCGCTTGCATCACAACAAGCAGTAGGTAACTGATGTGAAGAGAAAGATGAAGAGAAATATGTTTGGTTGCTATTGAACTCACACCTCACAGTCTGTATCTTAAGTCCTTCTGATCCTTAAGGATTTCACTCACATTTTTCGGAGCTCTTAGAAGCTACCTTCCTCTCCCCCACTGCTCTTTTTTCCTACAATAAACTGGGTAGCTCAAAAGAAAGAAAAATCACAATTGAAATCTATTTTCTACAAACTGTTCTTGAATCCAGCAAGCAGAAAAGATCAAAGAGTTTGAACAAGTTTGTAATGACTGTCATCACAAAGAGTTGGAACAGCACCTGGCAATATTTTTTTTCCTTTGTGTGTAATATTTGTATTTGTGTAGAGTTCATTAAATTGTATTCAATCAAACTCAATTAGATTATCAGAGAATGTTACAGGTTTGCCTTGTTTCTGCTATGTTGACCTGCAATTCTTAAAATTCAAAATTGTAATTTTTCTTTCTACTATGAAGAGTGAAATTTGATTTCCCCTATCCAATCAATATTTGATTTGTTTACAAATATGGCATTCAATATGATATAAAAGAATGCCTCTCTTTTAACAATGGTAATGGTCAGAACAATGATTCAATACTTGTTAAGTGGTCTCATGTACGGTATGTTTGTAAGAAAATGGGAGACAGGAAAAAAATTAGCAGTATGAGAAGACAGAAAATGAAAAAATTGAAAATGATTTCATTTTAGATTGAGTAAATGAATAATTCATTGTAAAGTAATAAAGCCATCCAGAGTTTCTTTCTAAGGAACCTGTCACTGCCCCCTACGGATGGGTCTATGAAGTGTTCGTCTAATCAATCCTACATTCTATAATCTACTTGGATGGGAAATGAAGACCAAGAAAACCTTCTCTTGGGCTTCCATTTTGAATTAAAAAGCGGCAAAAGCAGATCTTTGCCACTCTCCGGTGCATATCGGCGAACTCTCTTAACATTTAGTGAGGAAATTAACGGTTTATGCCAATTTCATGGAGGCTACGAAACGTGAGATTCTCCCGACAGTAGAGGTCGCCACGCCACAAGTTCCAGCAGACGTATCGTCTTGAGAAAACACCAAAAAGATGGTATTGCGTCCCATGATTGCATACCTGATCTTGACGCTCGGGTCTTGACCAGATATTGTTAACCGCATATTTATAGCGACATATGTTTTGTCTCTATCCCATGTGTATTTAAACACCACGGTGATCCCCTTTGCTTTCCATCATTCATTAGACCTTCATTACTCTGTGTCATCTGCAGGTATCTCTGTCAAAAACCAAGTCTCTTGTGTCAAAAATCATTAATTCATTAGATTTATCACTTTGGGTTTGGTGACATCCCAATGTGTTAAGTTGATGTTTATTCCATCAAATTGTAGAAATCCTATTGTTTTAGTTTTATACTGCACTTGTCTTTAAAGGTAATGACCAGTAATGGTCATGCGATTGCATTGTGAAAGAAACGTTGTGGAATCGATCAGAAATGGTTGATCATGTAGCATCTAGCATCTGCAAGGTTCTGGAATCATCAAAATGATAAGAAATTTGGCCCATTCTTCGTAAAGTTACAAGCACTATACACAGAAAGATGTATATGGGACTACCCTATATCTCTCACAGACCATGAGAGAAACAAATTTACCAAATATATGAATTAGTAGGCGGTTTCCCGGCAAATTTTTTATCATCATGTATTAGTCAAAACATATTCTTTCACATGATTGGTAATGAGAGCTTCCATTTAATTTTTTGAAATTGGGGCGTTTCCAATACTGGTCTTTACCTTTAATATATTGCAAGGTCTTTTCCTTGTCTATTTCTTGCTTCGACTAAGTACTATTGCCCCTTTGAATTCAAAGCTCTTTCAAAAAGTGCTCATTGTTTTTTCAAATGTTATTATAATTTTTGTAGTAGTAGTATGTGCCAATATTATACAAACTGGTGAATAAATACAAAGAGGATGTTTATATTTGCATTTCTGATATATCCTATTCGACGGTCCATCATTGTGTTTATGATATATTAATTAAAAAAGACTTCTCTTTAGACAGCCAGATCCTGTCTGTAAATAACTTATTGATACGCATAAGAAAGAGCTCTCAGTATGTATTTCCTTTAGATGTTTAATAGCTTAATTATGAATATGATTTCCTTATAATGTAGATAACTTGAAATGATGGCCTTTCAACGAGAGCTAGTTTGTGTATTATTTGTTTGTTTATTCACATGTTTCCATGTTTTGGATGCTGCTAGAATAGTAGGTACTTAAGCTACCATATCCCTGTAATGAATATGATTGTTTTTTAACGTTATTCTCTGATCCTTTTTAATGGCATTCTCTGATACTTTTTAATGGCT
Source organism: Hemicentrotus pulcherrimus (assembly GCA_003118195.1). Taxonomy (NCBI): domain Eukaryota; kingdom Metazoa; phylum Echinodermata; class Echinoidea; order Camarodonta; family Strongylocentrotidae; genus Hemicentrotus; species Hemicentrotus pulcherrimus. The sequence goes on along the minus strand of BEXV01000339.1, from coordinate 79,515 downwards.
AATGTGTAAACATGAGAACTTATAACCATGAGGTTTCAAATCCAGGAGAAATTTCATTTTCACATTTTGTGGAAAACTAAAAAGTAGATAATAGTTAAAAGCCTACATTATAGTATAATATAGGAAGTGGTGGTTATTATATTCATATTAATATAGTTATGATAAGTTTTAGAAGACCCCTAAATGGATGTTTGCAGAAACACCTTTTAAGATTGCACTCTGCCTCAAATCAGGCTTTTTGTTAAGAACCATATGAATTTGGCAATGTGATTGGTTTAAAACCTCTGGTCGGAGGGTAATGAGGTGTGCTCAAAAGATGACAGTCTGCAAAATAAATAACAACCACAAACATTACTGTTACTCTACTAGTATCTTGAAAATTAAGTTAGAGGCTAGCTCAGTCGAAAAGATTTTTTTTTTTTTTTGTGGGAACATAAAAATCAGAGAAATGGATAACAAGTAAGGTTAGAGAAAATTAGATAAAGATTTTATCGTTAAAGATAGGAGGATAAGTATTTGTTAACCTTTTTTTTGGGGGGGGGGAGGGGTTTAACAAATTACTAAAAAAAAAATTGTCCTCTCATACCTTCGTATACGGTATGTTGTTTACTGATCTAAAACTGGGCTTGGAGATAGTTTGAAAGCAGTCTGAAAGATTACACTATCCATGAAACATTTATGAAAGAATCCAGAGCTAATTAGAAGATGTGATTTATTTTCTCATTAACAACAAGTAGAAAACTGTAATCTAAAAATCAGACATGCACACATGCTTTTGTCATCAGCGAACCATATGGTAAGGTGGTCACTGGGACCCCATTCTCATAAAGTATGTCTTCATCAGCTCGAGATTGCCAAAAAGCCCGCTCTTTCTGAAATGAGAAATAAGCCCAAAGTTACAAATCCTGTTTTCATCAGCTCGAAACACTAGCTCAAGATATTTTGCTCAGCGTTTGCGCATAGTGCGAGTCTTCAGGCTGGTGAAGAAGCACCGGACAAATAGCGGGATATTTCGCAAACTAGTCTAAGTTATCTTGTGATGATTATCTCGATCGAATATCCCGCTAATTGCAACTGCGGGCTGATGAATACGCAAATTAGCTGGTTATTGATGAGGACAGGCCTATTCACTTCCTGGACTGGTTTTCACTAGACCGATCTATGTTATAGTAGTCTAACAGGGAGTGTTGATACACAACTGAAAATTGCGATGAGTGTGAAGACAAATGAACCTTACCACGGCACTGGAGCGGTCTAGTGGATCGGTCTAGCATGAACTGGTCCAACGAAGTGACTGGGAATTTAGTCTTGCTTGCAGTTATGACAATTCTTTTAATGTAGCACCTTAAAAATAAGTTAAATGATTATTCCCTTTATGACATATTACAAATCTCAAGAAAAATTCTAGTTTTTACTACAATGCATCATTTTCATAAGTAGCTACTCTGTGTGTGCAAAACAAAACAAAAACAAACAATAAAAAAGTTGCTACCGGTAGACTGAATTTGAAATTTTGTTCATTATGGAAAGATTTCCTATAATGTAAATGGGTGGGGACTATTAACTGTCATTGATGAATTTCCATATTTCTTTAATGTTTTATCTTACTCATTACAGAGTAGCTTACAGCTTATAAGTAATTTATTTTGTAGATATCATTCATTTTAGCTATTAAAACATTTGCTGTAATGTTTGTTGAACTTGAGATTGCCGTTAATCATGTATTGCTTTTAATCATGTATTGCTTTAAGCAATGTTGTTTTGACAATGAAACAGGAAATTAAAGACTTTGTTCTATCATTCAATCATTGTTCTAATAAGGCATAGGACATTATTTTCATTTGGGGACCCTTTATCATGAGGCCTGCTACTGTACGTACCTCACTCAGTATGAGCTCCACCATTGAGTGTGATAGGAGGGACTCTCCCATCCTATACATTAGTCATGCTTCACTAAGCAAGAACAAAGACAATATGGACTAATACCAGCACCTAATGGTTCAGATAGACCATGAAAACACACATTTCTGGAAAAACCATCTTTTATCCAAGTTGCTGGTTGGATATGGGATGTGTCTAGATGTTTAGGCTTGTCCCCAGCATTCATTGGAAGTAGCAAATCATAATGTATTAATTAGCATGCATGTCCTGTTGATTATTTTACACATGTTCTGTGGTGGAAAATTGAAGAAGAATCATTTCTTGTTTAGAATATTTACATTGAAAAATATAATTGAGCGTTAAAGATGAAGTTGAGTTCTGGTCATGCGATTGCATTGTGAAAAAAACGGTGTGGAATCGACCAGAAAAGGTTGATCATCTAGCATATAAGAATTTGTGTGTATTGCAAGGT